>CP139501.1:329843174-329932840 GCA_021014915.2 Artemisia tridentata subsp. tridentata
AACCCAGTTGGGAAACTAATTATATACGAGGGTTTACCTAAAAATGTATGTAACTTTGTGTGTATTTACTTATGTAAAATGACAATTTTACCTTTATATTTTATAATAACTCTATTGACAGTGAAGGGTAAACAGTCATTTTACATGAATAAAATATAGACAATAGTCGAAATTAAAATTTTAATATACATAATACTCCATCCGTCTCAAAATTATTGTCCGGAGACAAAAATCACAAAGTTTAATAAAAGTGAGACCACTTTAATTTTCAATCACTTAAATAGAATATTCCTTCACTAAATTCTCTAGTTTTTACTTAAAAAGGAAAGTGGACAAATTTGTACTATAATTTTGAGACGGAGAGAGTAGCAAATAATAAAAGAAGCTACACACAATTAAAACGATCGCAAGGAGGAATACGAGTTAATTGCATTTTTGGTCCTTGTGGTTTGGCCAAATTGCAGGTTTGGTCCTTAAAACTTTGAAAGTGCAGCAGTAGTCTTCATTTTGAAATTTGGGTTGCATTTTTGGTCCGTGGATAAAGTTAAATGACTAAAATACCCTTTATCTTCTTTAGAAAAAGACAAGGGTAATTTCGTCATTTCACACCAAAAATGAACAAAAATGCAACCCAAACTTTAAAATAAGGACTATCGCTGCACTTTCAAAGTTTTGAGGATCAAACCTACAATTTGGCCAAACTACAAGGACCAAAAATCTTTTTAAACTTTGTAATACTCATATTTCTATATCCTTGCGAAACCCCATTGTTACTTCAATATCCTTGTAAACTTCAAAATTACTTCAAAATCTTTTTAAACTTTGTAATACTCATATTTCTATAAAACATGATTAAATTATAAAGGGTTAATTGCTTGCAAATGTATCATACTTGTCACTTTTTGTTATTGTGTGTAGTGAACTTTTATTTTTCTTATTATGTGTACTAAACTTTAAAATTTCTATTATTGTGTGTATTTTGTGACCACTTTACCATTACTTTTTAAAAATTTTGAAGGATAAAATGGTCATTTTACATGGCTGAATAGTCACAAAATACACACAATAATCAAAATTTAAAAGTTTGTACACATAATAAAAAATAAATAAGTTCAATACACATAATAACAAAAAGTAGCAAGTATAATACATTTCAAGTAATTAACCCAATTATAAATAAGTTGATTTTAGCTTCTTTTTCTTTTGCTTAATTATTGATTTGCAAGTCATATTGCCCTTTACTCTCATTATACTCTAGTTATAAAATAGGAAAATAAAAGGAGTGTATGTTCTTCAACCCGTTTACATCTTTTTGTGGGTAAACATCGTTTTCGATTTTTTGGCCGACTAATCCACGGGTTTTGAACCCACCGTCATACAAACTCAAACCGGGTAAAGCCTTCCCTTGACCACTTCAAGGTTGTTTGCACCTAGCAGAAATTGAATTTTATACTCTCACATTTTAGTGATGATAGTCACAACTCACAAGCATTTTGCCACTAGTTCGGTTTAGGTGATTAGTTCAATTGAGAAACAAAATAGTCTTTTTATATTAGATAATGGTCTATAAATTTAGTACATGATCTTTAAAAATTGAAAGTCTTAGTACGGGGTAGTTTATTATAAAAATGTTTCAAAACTAAATTTTAGGTTGTCTTTAACTTGCTTGTTAATTGTTATAGTTGTCATTCTATATTCGTTGTTGCAGGTCATAATCTTGTTGAATTAGAGGTGAAGAATGCATGGCTGTCTGCGGATAATTTGACTCCAATGTATATGCTTTCAAGTTTGACACTTGAATCTATAACATTATGTGACAGAGACCCAAACAAGTTGAATATGTGCACCCCTAATCTTCAAGTTCTTAACATGATAAGTGTTCAAGGATTAAAATACCCTAAGATCCACCATCTCAATCTGAAAACCTGTTACTTGAAAACCCCTATTTCTGGCACTTTTAAACTGTATACTATAAGCACGCCCAACCAATGTTGCAAAAATCGGCCGTATCGGCCGATTAATCGCCGATATATCGTTAATCGGCCGCCGACCTTGTCGAATTTTGAAAATCGGTCAAAAAATCGGCCTGGGCAAAAAAAGGGCCAAATCGGCCGATTAATCAGCCGTATCAGCCAGAAATCGGCCATATCGGCCTTTTAAAAAAAAATTAGGCATTCTACTTAATTTGGGGATCATTTATTTCACTTATAACACACAATGAGCCTCATAATCAGAATTGGAGCCTTTTATTGAGGTTTGGAAACATATTAGGCTTGGAATCAGTAACGATCTTTAGTTTGGTCTCCAGAAATACCCAAAACATGCAAAAAATGCCAATCCGATTAATCACCGATTAATCGCTGCAGGGTGGTCGACCGCCACACTACCGATTCACGATTTTTGCAACATTGCGCCCAACCTCATAACACTCAGACTTGAATGTTTAAAGCTCACAGGATTTCATGTTGAGGCTCCTATCTTGTCTCATATCCATGTTGCCCTTGATAATTGTCCAAAAGTATTTGAACTCTTAAAGGTTGAAAATCTGAAAAAGGTTTGGCTTACATGTGTATGCCCTGCTGTTACAAATTATAGGCTTGTTACTTAGCGACTTTCCGATTACAGATACCCTTGGGCAGTTGTTTAATTGACATGTTATTATGTAAATATATTTTTGTAAACTCTTTGTAGATATATCAATGGCACCATGCAACTTGATGGGTCAAGATGGCTATGAAGCAATGGTTGCGGGTTGTTGTTTGGTGTTCGTTGTTACGATTCTTGTGTCAATAGTCAGAGACGGAATTTAGTGGGGACCGAGAGGTGTCGTGATCCCCGTAATATTTTTAGCCACAAGTACATTTTTAACCATTACACTTTGTAGTAGCAGACATTATTAGCAGGAATGTTAAATGAAAATGTAAATTGGTCCGCTAAAACAAATATGTTAGAGTTTGGCACTACCAATTAAACTTATCAAGTTGTGTCTATATCAATAGCTTTCGCTTGTGGATTGTTTGGATATTATACTTCTAGTTTTTTTTTATTATGTAATTCGAGTAGGTTCTTGGTTTTGAAAATTGTTCGATTATGATAAGTTACTACCAAAAATATTAGCTTTTAACAAGTGAACGTTACGAAAGATGACACATTTAAAAAGTACTATAGAAATTTGCTTTGTTTGATTTCTTCGGCCGGTGGAAGCCAGAAAAGTTGTTGGAAAATAAAATTAAGCCAGAGTAAACTACATTTTTGGTCCTTGTGGTTGTACCAATATTTCACTTTTGGTCCAAAATTCAAAAAATGATTGATTTTAGTCCAAAAGTACACGTGGCTTCCACTTTCAGTCCAATTTTCTAACTGAGTTAGTTTAGTCGTTAAGTAGTTGCAACATTAGTCCTTTAACCTAACGGTCGTTTGCAACGTTCGTCCTTTATACCAAATATCGTTTGCAATGTTTGCACCGTTAGTCCTTTCAATGTTTGCACCGTTAGTCCTTTAACCACCACTTAACACCGCCACCACCACCACCACTTAACACCACCACCACCTAACACCGCCACCACCACCACCCAACACCACCACCACCTAACACCGCCACCACCACCACCCAACACCACCACCACCTAACACCACCACCACCACTTAACGCCGCCACCACCCACCACCACTTAACACCGCCACCACCCACCACCACTTAACACGCCGCCACCACCCAACACCACCACACCTAACACCGCCACCACCACCACACCCAACACCACCACCACCTAACACCACTTAACGCCGCCACCACCCACCACCACTTAACACCGCCACCACCCACCACCACTTAACACCGGCCACCACCACCCAACACCACCACCACCTAACACCGCCACCACCACCACCCAACACCACCACCACCTAACACCACCACCACACTTAACACCGCCACTCCACCCCCACCACTTAAAAAGTCGAAAAAATTCTAAAAAGAAAAAAATTTGACGAAATTTTTTTTTCCAAAAAAAAATGTTCTAATAAAATTTTTTCTTAAAAAAGTTGAAAAAAATTCTAAAAAAAAAATTTTGACGATAAAATTTTTTCTTAAAATTTCTAATAAAAATTTTTTTCTTAAAATTTTTTGAAATATATATGTTCTAAAATTTTTTTTTGAAATATATATGTTCTAAAAAAAAATTTAAAAAATTTTTGACGAATTTTTTGAAAAAAAATTTTTTGTCAAATTTTTTTTTTTTAGAATTTTTTTCGAATTTTTTTTTTTTCGATTTTTTTCTAATCCTTTAACCACCTAAAAAATCGAAAAAAAATAGAAAAAAATCTAAAAAAATGATTTTTTTTTTCGAAATTTTTTTTTTCCAAAAAAAATAATTTAAAAAAAAATTTCTAATAAAATTTTTTCTTAAAAAAGTCGAAAAATATTATAAAAAAAAATTTGACGAAATTTTTTTTTTTTCCAAAAAAAAATAATTTGAAAAAAAAAATTCTAATAAAAAATTTTCTTAGAAAATTCGAAAAAAATTCTAAAAAAAAAAAAATTTTGACGAAAAATTTTTTTCCAAAAAATTCGTCAAAAATTTTTTAAATTTTTTTTTAGAACATATATATTTCAAAAAAAAAATTTAGAACATATATAATTCAAAAAATTTTAAGAAAAAAATTTTTATTAGAAATTTTAAGAAAAAATTTTATCGTCAATTTTTTTTTTTTTTTAGAATTTTTTTCAACTTTTTTAAGAAAAAATTTTATTAGAAATTTTTTTTTTTTCAAATTTTTTTTTTTGGAAAAAAAAATTTCGTCAAATTTTTTTGTTTTTAGAATTTTTTTGACTTTTTAAGTGGTGGTGGGTGGTGGCGGTGTTAAGTGGTGGTGGTGGTGTTAGGTGGTGGTGGTGGTGGTGTTGGGTGGTGGTGGTGGCGGTGTTTAGGTGGTGGTGGTGTTGGGTGGTGGCGGGCGGTATTAAGTGGTGGTGGGTGGTGGCGGTGTACTTTTGGACTAATGTTGCAACTACTTAACGACTAAACTAACTCAGTTAGAAAATTGGGCTGAAAGTGGAAGCCACGTGTACTTTTGGACTAAAATCAATCATTTTTTGAATTTTGGACCAAAAGTGAAATATTGGTACAACCACAAGGACCAAAAATGTAGTTGGAAAATAAAATTAAGTCACGTTGTACTTGTTCTTGAGCCACTATTATTTGCGGGCTGGAACAGCGGCCCATATAAATATTTTGGACCACGATTCATTTTGGCTAAATTTTTTTAAATAAAGAAAGTTGCATTTTGAATCAAAGAACACTATATTTAGAAAGAGCAAAAATATTCTTCACGAGATTTTCTGCTCAAGTCATATACCCTCTTACCACTAAATCTATGTTCTTCTCTTTAAACAATAATACAGACATTACAGCATTCTCTTCTTCGTCGCCAGCAGCGCATCGGTATGATTTGAGCATTCCCTATTATACACTTTTCTTTAACATAAGAAAACTTTTCTTTGTGTTTTTGTTGTTTGGTTTGTTAGTATCGATCAGTGTCCCTTTTCGTTGTCTTTGTTCTTGCCAATACTTGTAAGTTGTAACACGTAAAATCATGCATGATAATTTCCTTTTTGTTTTTTTTTTTTTTTTTTTGAACGGCAATTTGAGCAAGGAGCTAGAAAATAGTTACAAGGAGTCGGAGAGGGCATTACAAGGGTTACAAAGCCACTCAAACCAATCAAATGATGTTTTTCGATATCTATTTGAGATCTACGTAAAGGTATATTGCTTAACATCATTGAGAATGTACGTGGTCTTTATTTGGTCTTTTGGAGTTGAAGGTAGATTCATTACGGATACGCCAAAGGATCCATAGAGTAGATTGAGCAACGGCATCAAGCATGATAATTTATGTTTAACTTAAAGCCAACTATGATATAATACATGTTAGCTAAAACTATAAAAAGTAACAAAACTATACCACAATCTAGTGAGATCGATTGATGTGTAATAAATTTCCTTTCTAAAAAAAGCTTATCAAGTTCCAGGAGATTACAAATAAGGTTGCTTTGTCATTATTCTGCTCTTGGTATGTTACTATGTTTGGGACTCATTTGGCCCATCAACAGCTGGTCTAATGCATGCATTTTTGCCTTAATAATCAAGTCTGCATCATCCCAACAGAAGAATCTGTTTTTAAAAATGTTAAAATAGAAATTTATGACATGTCCATTTGACTAGTACTTAAAGCACTAACACCATTGAGTTGTAAGATAACAGGAAGTTGTACATCAACGTAAACACGTAGTAATACAGTGACAAGTTTTTAACATGTCGTGATGGACGAGACACCTCATGCAAACGCAATGCAAGAGGAGCCAAACGATTTGAGTGGTTCGGCCCCTCAAGACTAATACAAAAATGAAAAAACTAATTCATAGTTAATGATTGTTTCAGAGAAAAAAAAAAAAAAGATCTACTAGAATGGAGGATCTCAAGAACTAACCCTTCCCGTCCCAAATGATTTTAAAAGGATTTCAGAATCATTTTACCGGGCCTAGGTTCAATCCCTAGCTTCACCAACATTTTACCGTATTTGGTTAACTTATGAACACCATTTTCGAGTATTACGGCTCCCAACTGAATAAGACTTTTGATTGCAGTCCCGATAGCTGCATAACAAGGTACATCAATGAAATGGAAATCCTCAACATTATGAATCCCGAGAGATAGAATTGTGCAATACCGAAATTAACCCTCTGGATATTCAGGCTCTTGGTGAGGTGACATGGATTGGAATTGAAGTCACTCTTGCGCTATAAAGCCGATAACATTTTACCGGTTGGGTTCTTCCAGCACGTCCGGCTTGTTGATCAGCCGAACTTTGACTAGTAAAAAAACCATCAATCTTCGGTATTATGAATCTCAGTGACACGTCTCACAACATCAGAAACATAAGGTACCACTAAGTTAGAACCAAACAGGACATTAGATATTTCAGGAACATAATTGATGCCAACTGGGAAAGTTGTAGGACAACCGGAAAAATACTTAGCGTTTTTGCATCAGCTTTTGAAGACATTATAATCAGTCTTAAATCAGACCTTTCGTTTAAGTAAATCTCTAATTAATGCTAAAAGAAGATCGGTGTTTAAACTTCTTTCATGTGCCTCATCAACAATGATGCAATAAATCCATGAAAATTATTGTCAATTCATGTATGTAGTGCTCAAGTAAGCAGTGGTCTGTCATGAATGGAGCACAAAGAGTGAAAGTTGTATAAATGCGAATCTTTGTGCCGCTACACTATGACTAGATGAGCAAGAAAATTCTATCAGGTGTAAAGTTTCTATCACTCTATTCAACCAAATTACTGACTTACTGTACTAAGCTTGTTTAATGGCATATATAGAGCAATCGAGTACCAAGAACCAACTACAAGATGTTCGATCAAGCGGATAATTTGTCATCATTTCCTCAATAAAAGACACTAAGAATAGTGTTGCGCATGGAATTTGGCATTAGCATACCATAGTAGCATACCAGCTTTAAAATCAAATTGACTGAGTCACAATTTCACCCAATTTTTAGTTCACTTGTAAATCATTGGGTGGGTACCAAAACACATAGGCTAACGATTTACCTTTTTTTTTTTTGTTAACCATGGTTTCCGACCTTTTGGCCAACTAATCCACGGGTTTGAACCCACCGCCACTCGGACTCAAACCAGTTAAAGCCCTCCCTTTTCAAGAGGTTGGCGTGGCCACTTCAAAATTGTTTACACCTAGTAGGAATTGAACTTGAGACCTCACCCATTTAAAGCCCTCCTAGAGTGGTAGCCACAACTCCCTTTGCCACTAGGCCACCCTTGAGTGGTTAGGCTAGCAATTTACTTGGTATAACAATTAGTATAAAACGGGTAAGATAAACTACCGGCGTGGTGGCAATTCATATGTGAAATAGGCAAACCTTCCTGAAACCTCTTACACTCCCGTTTAATCATCTGATAAATCTTAGGCCAATCAAACTTGCCACCCAACTTTAGATACTCGAGCACACACTCCATTCCACTCTTAAACTCCTCAATCTTCCGAACAATCAAACGCCTCACTGCTATTTTATTTGGCAACATATCCAACCTCCCCAGCTCCTTCTCCAGCAGCTGCCTCTTCTGGTGCCACCCACTACAAAAAAAGGAATGAAATGGCACGATTATCTCGTACCAAATCATGAAGAAAAGTCGAGACTAATGGTTTGGGTCGACATTTTTGACCCTTATGGGTCATGCCAAATTTTATGACCCAAATTTTTTTTGTCTCGACAAAAATACATTAAAATGGGTCGACATTAAAAATGGGCCCCACAAAGCAGTCAACACTGGGGTTACCATATGGGTCGACAATCTTTGAATATTTGGTATGATTTTATCGTGCCAAAATATTTTTTTATTTTATTAAATCGTTTATTTAATTAAATAATTGTTTTTTTTTGTAATTCCCTTTGGCACGACAATGTCGTGCCATATAATTATTTATTTTTTTAATTCTCTAAGCTACGCACTGTTCATGTGCACTTTCCACCTATTATCTCGACATTTTCTGTGTGATTTGGGTCGACAATGTCGACCCAAAGTGTGAAGTATGCAAAAAAAAAAATTGCAGCAGCAGCCTGTAAATCCAGGTTTTTTCCGGAATTTTTTCCGGAAAAAACCTACCATTACACCTGTAAATCAACCAATATCCGCAATACCAAATCGACAATATGATACAATGCCAAACACGATACTAATTAAACTAACAAATACGAACTTTATACAAAAATAAACCAAAATTCGGCATTAGGTTCTAGTATTACATAACAAATACGATACAAATTAAACTACGCCTACTAATACCTACTCCGACTCCTCTTGATCCTCCTCATCTCCCTCCTCCCCCTCCTCATGATCGGCACCACTACTAGCATTTGTATTATTGGGAGTTTGGCTCAAATGAGGATTCATTTGTGTTACAAATTGGTTCAAGACTTCCTCATTATTAAGACTAGGACCCGGGTTTGAACTAGAACCGGGACATGTGGTAGAGCCGGGAAAGACGGGCCGATAACAATTATCAAAGGAATTAGGGCCGGGATTAAAGTTGGGAATTGGGGGCATTTCGGGAAATGTTGGAAAGTTAACGGGACACGGATTACCTGGGTTAATGTTGTTGAAGTAGCTCATAAACTGCCCTAGGAAAGATTCGACGCCCGTTTGTCGAGACTGCTGCTGTTGGAGCTGCTGTTGGAACTGCTGTTGGAACTGAAATTGCTGTTGTTGCATCTGAAGTTGGAGCATTTCATTTTGCTTCCTCAACAACTCATTCTCGAGTTGCGTTTGCCTTAACACCGCCGAAACAGCCTCCTCAGTAGCATAGTTTGGTGCAAGCGGCCGATGTGCCGACCTCGAAGAAGCTTTGCCACAGCCCGGCATTTGCCTGCCAACGCCCATAAAATTTTGTCGGTTATCACTATGGGCTGTCAAATCAAGTACTTGCTTCTCAGTCATCGGCGGGGCCGTACCGGCTTTAACTTTACCCCACATATCCTTCATCCTCAACTGTGTAAGTCAAAAAAAAAAAAAAAAAAAAAAAAAAAAAAAAAAAAAACAATTATGTTAAAAAAGAGGTAAGTTAAAAAAAAAAAACAAGTAACTAAATATTAATGACGCATGTTAAGAAATAAATTACTTACATAATTCTCCTCGTTTGCTTTACTTTTAAAGACCCCCGATTTTGGCGCATGGTTTTTCCTATAAGTCTCCACCAGTTCTTCATTTTGCCCGTTATTCCTAAGTCGCTATACATACAACATAAGTGAATTAATTAACGAGTTATATATAAACATTATATACACATTTGAAAATCAAAAAATTATAATGAGTCTTACATGCTCGTTTCGTCCTTGTACGAAGGACTTCCTCCCTTGGTAGGTTGTATGCTTGTTCTTTGCCCTGTTTGCTGCATTTTTTGCAGATCTCGCCATTCGTTCAGGAGTCGACCACCAATCGACCAATGAATCCCACTCCTCTCGACTTCTGCTACCCCAATCTCTACATCTTGACGGCGGCCGATTTAGCCTTGCAATCTCGGGTGCCGGCTGTTTGTCAAAGTAATTTCTCTTCAACTGGTATTTATGTTTGCGCCATATTAACCGCAGCTGAAGTTGCACACCAAGAGATACTCGTTCCCCCACCCTGTACTCATTATCCCCCTCCCTCACTATTTCCTGGCTGTCTAACCATTCCCTGATTTGAAAATAATTCTGCAAATAAATATACGCATTTAAATAAACAAACAATTTAAATATAATTAACACGCATATCTAAACGGTCGATAACGATAAGAATACAAATAAAATAAACAATTAATATATATGGATCACTAAGTAGTTTTGAATACCTAGTAGATGGTTAGGATAAATCCGAACCAATCTAAGTGAGAAACCCTAAGTGATTGTTAATGTTAATGCGGAATCTTAACAAGAACAATTAAGAACACAAGCAGGGATATCACTAACTTCGTATATTGATATTCACTATGATCAAATCGTACAACTCACACATATTCACTAACAACCTTTAGGGATCCTTTTATAACACAAGGAAACCCTAGACGACACAGAAGATATACACAAATCTTCTATAAAGATACATACACGCAATGTATCTTTTCCTAATATAACTCTAACAAACTTTCCTATCTTCACGATCAGACCAGACTTAACTCTATAAGTCAACCAGACTTAACATGTACTACCAGACTTTACATAACCAGACCTAAATCACAAACAGACCTAACTCAGTAAACTACCAGACCTAAGTTGTCTGCTCTTGATACGCATCATAATTCCCAACAATCCTCCCCTAACTTGATCTTCATGCTTCATGAACTTCAAGTTCTTCTGATTTAGCCTTCTGAGGATTGAATCTTGAATACTTTGAAATGTATTTAGGTCTTGTTCCTTTCTAGCAGCTTGAATCATGATAAGCTCTTCTGATATGGACTTGGCAGCAACAATGACTATATGTACATCAATTCATATTAAGTTTCATATCTATTCTCATCACTTCCAGGTGTGTTAACACCTGTGAGAGGTGAATCATTGAAATTTAATGGATTTGATGTCTCTTTACCAATAGCCATTACTACTGGAGTAGCCAAATGTTTTGGTGTGTAAGACCATGGTACACTGATAACCATATGATTTTAAGCAAATCATCAGCTTATCAACGGATTTGTTAAGTCTTTACCAAAAGCCGTTTGCTTCTGGACTAGTCAATTCCTTGATGGAAAAGCACCTCATCATGGTGAATTGATTACCATTTATGGTTTTCCACAGCCTTTACCACAAGCCATAACCTTGTGGGCTAGCCAACTCTTCACTTATCTTAGATATGGTGAGTTGAGTACCATACAATTTTTGGCAAATTGTCAGCCATAAACGGATTTGAGCAATCTTTACCTGTTAGCCGTTTGCTCAGGATTAGCCAGTCCTTATGTTGATGAGACAAGGTGGACTGATAACCTTTTGATGTGTTAGTGCAAAGCACCTCCACCAAGTGAGAAGTTCCAATAGTCTCACTCAACAACTTGTGAAAATTCTTTCAAACACTCTTAGGCTACATCCTTCAAAGACTGCTTCTTAATTAAATCCAATAACATCTCATATCCTTCATCCTTTTTACTAGCATACAACTTTTTGCTCATCATTTCCTTGCAAACACTTGATGATAAAGGATATTCCACCTCTGCAAGCATATAAATATCAACGTTCTTTAATGAAACACAATGTACCTTGCAGGTATGAAAATATCTCCAGCTGACAATGCTATGTTCTTCAGGAAGTTTCCACACTATATCAGACTCAGTTGGTGGCTCAAACATCACCTTCAAATTTCCCCAAAAGACTCTTTCAAATTCATCTTCAGGTGGATGATCTCCATATTTAATGTTCACCAACTGATAAAGTTCTTGAAGATCCTCCCTATTCACATCAATCAAAATGCTAGCAAAATTCATATAAACAATGTTAGAATTATCTTCCCTTATTATTTGATATGCAGCCCTTCCACCAGTCATGATAAGTTGATACTTGACAACCTTAGTAGGTTCCTTAGTGCTTTCAATAGTCCCCATTGTGGCTCCTTCAGATGAAGGTTCTTCATCTAATTCCTCTGTAGGATACTAGAATTCTTAACACAAACCCAATATTAAAGGATGGATTGAATCTTAGAGAGAGAAAGAGAAGAGTTGGGAGTTTCTAGAGAGAGAGAGAGAGTGGAGAGAAAATTGTGTTGATTAGATTAGGAAGAATGAGAAGCTCCACCCTTCCCTTGTGTGGGAAGGGTTATATATATAGTCCTAATATTTGTGCCCCTAGTGGGCTGTGGAGTGAGCTGACAGTGGGGAAAGCCCCGACCCACTCCACGAATATAAATACGACTAAGCTAATACTAATATTACTAATAATACTAAACAAATATATATAAGCCTACGAGCTATATAAATGCTAATTAGATGCTCGGGGTGACCGAGCCTTCATATGAATATTTATATTCCTAACAATCTCCCCCTAAGGGAGGTCACCCCGGAAATAATAACTTGAATTCTAGCATTTTTATCTTCTGAAGTTGTCGTCATAGCTCGTAGTCTTTGATTCTTCATTGTCTTGAAACATCATGCATTCAGCAGTGATCTTGTGATGACCTTTCTTTGTCTTGGATGATCTTTGAGTATTCTTCGACTTTATCATCCAACATTTGTTTCCAAGTCATCTTTCAGGAGTATGTTTCCATGTGATGTGTTATTCTTTGAGTCGACATGCTCACACTGTTTGGTGTCATGATCTTTAGCATCAGAGTTAGCAGAAGCCGTGTTGAAGGTCTTTTGGTTGATCATGACTTTGTTGAAGAACAATGATGATGTAGTGTGAACATGTGGTAGAGGATTGGCATCTTTTCAGCAACCAGCTACAACTGCAACCAGCTACAGCATTCCACAGCTACAACCGCCAACAGCTGCAACTGCAATCAGTTACAATCGCCAGAAGTTCCTGCATACGACAGTTAGCAATAAAACGTCCGGTACTTACAGGTTCGGACTTCGAGATTGTTAACAGCATAGTGTGAAAACTCTCTCTAATCCTTACCAAGACAGTTCCTAATCGAAAACCCACAGAGGGTTTTTTAAGATCGAACCGTAGCACATCAACGATTAGGTGAGTCGCTGGAGATCACTCCACGACTGTAGACCGTTTGAAACCGCAGCGACCACTAAGCGTAATCCATAAAGAATTACCGAAGTGACCTGCTTTCAGGGCTGCTTGATGTTGACCCTGGCAGGAATTTCCATTCAATCATTGAGAATTACATTTGTAAATTCCCTCATGAATGTTCTGGCAGATTGCTAAGATCTGCGTAGGACTCATAAGTTTACAACTGGTGTCCTTAATGTTGAACAACCAGTGTAGAAATAATTCGTGTCCCTATGAGATCTTCTTATGCATCTCGTGTCTCTAGACTCTATTGTGCGTTTTGATTTAGTGAGCGGAGGCTGGAGAGAACTGCCACCTTTTCAATATCATCTAACTCGGAGTGAGAGAGACGATAGGAATGTATTGAACTCCGTGACAATTGAAACAAGAATCCTTTGAGGGACCTTGAGTGGCTAGGGAGGGTTGTGCAGCGTATCACTGGGTCCATGATACTTTGTCTTCAATGCCAGCAATCAACTAAGTGATTCTGACAGCATATGTATTGACCCGGTTTCTGCCTAAGTTGTAAGGAGGGCTTCTTTCTTTTCACCCTTTATCTTTACAATTCTTTTTCATTCTTCAACCCCTTCAGTGCTTACCGAGACTTCCTTACTAGTACCTTGTTGGGTTTGTTCCAGTACTAGCTCCATCTCAGTCGGCACTTTTCCCTTATCCACTATTCTCCTTTTTAATCATACCTAAGGACTTCTACACTAACTAGTGGATTGTCCCTGGGTAGATCCCTCCGGCTCTGGCGGGATCGTGGGAACTTGAGCCTAACCTAACCATCCTTATAACTCCATGCATTAATTAAAATGGTCGGTCTTTGGTATTCTTCCACGATTGCCATAAAACCAAATCCTTGAAAAATCTCTCAAAGTGTTCATGATTCTGAAACACATTTTTGCAAACACTTGAGAGTTTTATATTTTTCAAATGCTCCCCCTCAACATGTGCTCGGTTGATTGATTTATAAATTTGCACATGTTAGGTAGAGCTCGCACTTTTTTTGAATTGATCCACTTTCAGTGAACATGACCGATTCGAGACACGCTTACATCACTGGTTAGACCAGCTTGAAATTATTACCCGTCCTGGTCAAGTCCATAGAAAGTTTCTCGAAACGGTACACTCTACTCAGACACATCCTTTTCGAGACACGCTTACATCACTAGTTAGACTAGCTTGAAATTATTACCCGGCCAGGATATGTCCTTTCGATTCATGACAGTATATGTTTCGTCAATTCATTGGTTAAGTCTGAGACACGCTCAACTGAGATGCCAAATCCTTTGTGTTCATTCGCTCCCCCTCAATATGTGCATCGATATACGAAAGAGTTTAGCACATATGGGAGAGCTTACACTTAAATCCAAAACATCACATTTTCATCAGGTTTCATATTTAAATCACATTCTCTCCCCCGATCAAAAATTTCAAACCTTTTGAGATTTGTGATCCCAATTGATTTAAATAATTTAGAAAAACATGGGAGAAAATGTGGTCAGGTTTAACATGTTCTGATGATGAAACATACTTTGCTCCCCCTTAATCTAAGAGGGAGATTCACTGCTCATTTTGCACAAGTTAACTATTATGACACAAATGATATTGACCTTTTTGCTCAAATGATGTAATCACCCACTTTTCTGAGTGAGTCAATGGTCAACATCGATTATCCATCCACCCACAATCTTCTCAAGTGTCGTGATCCACTTGCGGCAATAGATAATGGTGTGGGGTGAAAGTGTTGTTGTTTGCGCCGTTGTTGTGTGTGATTCCGAGCAATAGAGTTTGAAGTTATAATGTTAGAATGGAATGGCACAGTCATTTTATGAATTGCATAAGATTCAACCAGATTACATGCTACAGTGATACACTTGTCCTAATTGGGTACCAAATAGATAAAGATGCTTGCACATTTTAATATTCCGAGTTCATTTGTGATGAATTCCACCAATCAAATAGTCTATAACCCTGATTATTTAGTAATGAAGTCAGCATAAATCAACTATAAGCCATACAATTCCAATAGCATTCAGTGGCCAATACCAATTCTATCAACCCCAACGGACTACGTCAACTATTGTGAGCAATAGCAATCATGTGGAATTCACGCGAATTCATTAGGAACATGATTCTAACATAATAGCAATCTATCTAAGCGAATCCTGAGAACATATGCACAATATCAACAACACTTAAGCAGCAGAGACAAACAACATTTGAAACTCATTCACTTAGTTCATACAAATGTCAGTGGAGTATTCAAAAACATCAAACACAACTGGTTTTCTAACTTCTTTTAGGTTTTGAGTCTTAAAGCATTTTGGGGATTATACGAGGATTCCAAAGTAACACAAATGAACCTTCTAGATACATAAAGCTAGGAAACTATAAGCAAATTGCACACAATGTCCTAAACTTTCTAGCAACTAACACACTTGGTCATTTGATATATTTAAGCAAGATCCTCTTCAACTAATTCCCCATTAATTACAAAACCATTTCTAACAAGTATGATTTAACCAATAAACCCGTTTGATGATATAAAATTTTGAATTCACTCTCCCCCTCAATCAATGACCCGTATTCTAGTTGAACCTCAACTAAAATCACTCTTAACCCCACAACTCATCAAACAAGAACTGTCGTGAGGTTTTGTAGTCGTTGATTGAGTGACAAATTTTATGCATAATCCAAGTATAAACAAATTTCATACAACACATATTCACCAAGTGTCTCACAAATAATTTTCAGAAGAATCATAGAATGAAAACTATTTGTATGCAAAGAAGACTTCTCTTCTTTTACAAGAAATGATGCACTGAAACGTACATCAAATCAGGAAACATGGATATGAAGTAATCCATGCCCAGGTGAACATCACCCAGTTGGAGGAACAGCCGTCTTTTTGGCGACGTGCTTTCCCCAGAATGAAGCGCGGGTTGCTATCTAAAGTAATAGCAAGCCATTTAGACATGTTTTAACCATCCATTTTAACTTCTGCTCGAGCTTCATTTAAAGACCCGTGCCATTATTGAATGACATTTCTAAGTCCGTAAATGTTATCGATAAACAGAAGACATGCCTAGGTGAAACTATTTTTGGTATTTTCTATTTTTCAATTTTTTATGGTTTTTCTGGATTTAAGATTCTCTATATACAATTTTCTGGTTCTATAATTTTGTATTTACAGTATGTTTTAAGATATGTACAAACTATATTATTCAGTTTAAGACGATGATGAAATGAATACCGAAATGAGGATACGTTCAGTATGTTGTAGAAATCTGTGGTCAATCATCTCTTAAACTTTCACCACCAAAGCTTTCGAGGCTCCTGAACAGACGACGGAACTTGAGCCTTCCCAATGTACAGTTTTGATAGCTTCCCCCCAAACCGATAATCTTCATACTGAGCAGATTCTAAGCTCTCTTTCAAGCTTACATAAGGTAAGCGTACAGCGGAAACCGTAGCAAACCACATTAAGTATTGCTGCTCCCTTTTAAGAATAATCATCGTGATTCTCCGTTCGGGGATCCTCAAATAGATCAGCAACGAATCATCTCACATTTGAATAATTCTTCTCACATTTCTTTCCCGCTGAAGACTGAAGAAATGCCTACCAAAAGTATCCAGAGACCACTTTCCCCCAAGTAGTTGAAGAGATGCAGCCAGTCTCGATATATGAAGCCCAAAAACCCGAAGTACACACTCAATCCCACTAATGAAGTCGACAATGCATCATCAAGATCAATTAAGACCCGAAAATCCCCTTATCTCCTTTCAGGACATTGCAGATGAGAATTGTTACACCAAATTCAGCTAAGTCCTGAGTGTAAGCAATTTATCCCGTATGTAGTCGACATGATAACACCAAGACAGTACCATAATAGCTACTGAGTACCGGATGTACACATTTCCTTCAGTAGGATACCGACTAACCATAGGAACCATCATACAATTGTGTACCTCTTTTATCATCAGAAACTGACATTCTCTTCTCACACTTAGTTGGAATGACACACCAGAAAGAACGAGTTAGAACACTGATTTTCTCTGCGGTTATGACATTTGTCTTCCCGGAATAATCTTCAATTGAGAAGAAGTATAAAGCCCATCATGTGTACTCATTGTGCATTCAGATGTATGTCTCCTTCCCCCTTGCTGGTTTTGATACCTCAGAATCAGCAACACATTTTACGAACATATTCTTGAAGTCTTGTGAGAAGAACAACTTAGGCTCAAGTGAGAATTAACCGCTGCCGAAACCGTCTCTGACTATCTTTATCAACCCTCAAGTAGGCCTTATGATGAGATAACTGATGGAGCAAACCCGATATACCAAACTTGAGCCTGAAGATAGAATTCCCCATTCTTGTGACTTACGCTTGCACTAATGTTGGAAGAACGGTGTAGAGAATTAGTGCTCCAAGCAAATCTCTAAGTACTCAATACCCAACCAAGGTATGAGACATTAACACCTCTTACAATTATCCACCACGACATCAGCGTGTGACACTGAGTACTACAACGTACCTCCTTTAAGTGATAGTTACCCCGACTACTGGTAACTAGATAACCTAAGTCTTCAACTTAAATCTTAAGCACGAGCAAGTTATCATAGAAAGTCATGCATCCAACCAACCCCGACTTCAAGATAGGATAAGATCACGCCTTTGAGGAAGTCAACTTCAATCTCGAATAAGTGATACCTAATCAACTCCATGGTCACAATTAGATGCCCAGCTCAAGTGAGTGAACCAACAACCAAATGTACATCGAATCACTTGTTCACACATCTCCCCCTCAAAGATTGCATACGAGGATGCCATCTTTGATTGAACAAGTGCATATGAGGTTGGTCCACTGTTCACACTTCTCCCCCTCAAAGATTGCATACGAGGATGCCATCTTTGATTGAACAAGTGCATATGAGGTTGGTCCACTGTTCACACTTCTCCCCCTCAAAGATTGCTTACGAGGATGCCATCTTTGATTGAGTGAATAAACGTCCAATCGGATGGAAGTAGATCCACTTGATATCTGAATGAGCATGGAGCAAGTATGAAGCCTTTATATGAGAAAAGTCAGAAACATGGAGAGTCGTATGACCACTTCTCAAATCTCAATCACCATGTAGTTTATTCACCTTTCTCCCCCTCAAAAATTGCACATGACGACTAACTGCCATTTTTGATAGAGCAGGTGAATAAGAATATACTCCAATGTACTTTTATCCCCTTTGGTGACTGAATGAGCATTTGAAGAACATGAAGCTTGATGAGAATGGTCATAAATAAGAAGATTCCTCTTCTTCTGAAGATTAAGCGCACTCAAGCGTACGCCTTTCTTTTCTTTGATGAACGGGGCCTGAAGAGATGTCAGCAGACGCCATTATGAAAACATTGAGACCCGAGGCTTGAACTGCATTGTTCAAACGTCATTGTCGTTGAAGAACGAGGCCTGAACTGATTTGAACAGACGTCTTAGCCAATGAAGAGCGAGGCCTGAACTGATGTGTACAGACGTCATCGTCGATGATGTTCATCAAGCTTGAATTGTTTGAACCCCTTCATCATGAGATATCACTCTTTTCGGCACCCAAACTCTGAATCTTTCCTTAATACAAGGCCTGAACGATGTACCTGCAATTAAGTAAAGACTTCCTGCATTGACATTAAGAGTTTGTTTGCATTTATATGGGTTAGTGATATCAGAATTTAGACCATTTGGGATTTCACTGTCAACCTTGGTTTCGCACTTAGTGAACATCTTTCGAATAGGTATCCACCTAAGACCAACAATCTTAAAAGTTCTACCCGTCGGTATCCACCTAAGGCAAGATCTAGGAGCGTTTGGTTTCTCATGCACAGTTACAGACTTTTTGGGAGAAAACCTTTGTCCTAGGGCAACCGGCCTATCAGGTTTCTGCATACACCTCTTTGGTTCTACGGGCTTGTTGTTGTTTCTAGTCTTAGAGGATGGAACCTTGGCACGTGCATTCACTTCCTTCAGGAGTTTTGTTATACAATCATCATGGGTTGCATTGAAAACACATTTCTGACAAGTCGAGCAAACAAAGTGTTTGGAGTCAGAAAAAGATCTAGGGTTCTTAGAGTGATCGGCTACGGGAATTGCCTTAATTGGCACGCAACTACTCTTAGAAACAGGCAAATTCCTAGTCTTTTCATGTGTGTTTTTCTTAGCGTCCACTAGGTTTTGATTCTGAACAATGTCTTTATGTCTAACATGTTCCTTTGGTGTCACAAGTGACACACGCGTTGAACTAATCCTAGAAGAACTAGATGCACTCATGTGATGTGGTTTTGCAACAGCATATTCCTTTTCACTAGGTCTAGACTGTGAAGTGACTGGTTTTGACAAAACTTTTTCCGCATCAACTTGGGAGGCAAACCGTGTTTTTGAAACATTTGACCGTTCAGATCTAAACGCTGACAGTTGTCTAACAACTGATCGGTTCCCAAGTGGTGGTTTCCCCAAGATTGATGGTTTTGCAAACTTAGTGTTCACATCATTTCCATTCAGTTTTCTCAATTCGTTTTTCAATGATGCAATCGCAAAACCCTTTTCCTGAAGTTGAGCCTTGAATTCATCATTTTTGGTAATCAAAGAGGTAATTTGCTCTACATTCTTAGCTTTCGTTTCTTTGATTGTATCACTCAGTTCTTTGCAATGAATTTTCAAAGACTCATTTTCCTTAAACAATTCAGTCACTTTATGATCTAATTCTGCATTATTTGTTGTAATAACATCATTGTCATGTTTAGTCTTAACTTCATTACATATGTCACGCATCTCAGCCAATCTGTTTTTCAGGTTTTTTATCGTTAAGTTTTTGGCTTCTAGCTGAGCTTTCAAATCATTTATCATAAAAAATTCGCGGAATTCAGGAAATTCCGGGTTTTTACATGGTAGTTTATTTTGAAGACTTTCTTTCTTTTGTTGCATTGATATTTCAAGATCAATACAATGTTTTTCAAGCAGTGAAAATCTTTTTGAAAGTTCATTATAAACATCCTTTTCAACCATATCATTTGATTTGAAAAACTCAGCCGTAGGCAAAGCACTCGACGCATCATCATGTTCAACATCATGATCAATCTCTCCCCCTTTATGACACAAATTTGCTGAATCAATGGTAATATTGCTATCAGTCTTTTCCACCAGATATGAGTCATACGAAGGTGTAATTTGATCAGTATGTTGTTGTTCATTAGAAAGAGCATTATCTTGATAAGACTGATGTACCGTGGCCGACTGTGCTTGGTGATTTTCAGATTCGCAGGCTGCATTCTCACAAATTGTGAAATCACTTCCTGTGCTGTCACTATCATCAAACTTGTCTGATCTTGTTCCATTCCCCATTTGTTTAGCCCTTTCATCAATAAACCCATTAACATTACTCATCAATTGAAGTAATGTAACTCTGAACACGTCAACCTCGAATCCAGTGTAATTAGCAAAACACCCTTTTGTCATCTGACTGTCATAGTCATAGTCCCCAGTGTATTGCGAGTCAATGAACACCTGGAGTTGGTTATTGACCACACTGAACGCTGCTCTGGATCTTGCTTCAGAGAATTCTTCTTTGTCAAGTTGTTGTTCAAGTTGATCTAAATATAGAGTCATTTCGACTGTGAAATCATGAACATCTTGACCAAAGAGTGCTGTGAAAGCCCGTGTGTAACCCATCACGTATTCAGATTTATCAAACAGAACCTTGAGATGTGAATGAAGTAGACGAAAACATTCGATGCGAGTTTCCTTTGCATTAAACAGCAATAAGTGACTGATGAAGCTCTTTCTCTTGTGATTTCGGGCATGAAGATTCCACATTGGTATTATCAGAATCACACACGTACATTTGTTGTCCAGAATTGGAAATCATTTGGTTATCATATGTGTCGTACAACTTGAGTACCTCAGATATGATGTAATCTGAAGTAGTAGACATGATGTAACCGTGCACGGGATTTTACAATTCTATGATTTAAACCGAGAAATAGATTCTTTCGCGGGATTTTATAAAAATCAAGAATGAACCGTGAAGTGATGATTGATGTGTGTTATGATTAGAGATTGGATAGACTTGTTGATCTGTTGTTTAGTTGTGATTTGGTTTGATTGATGCAAGTTGTTATGGTGAAATTATGGTCTGAAAAACTTAGAAACTCAATAACTTCTTTCTGGAGCGATTTCAGGCTTCGAAAGTTGGGTTGAATGAATAAATTAATTCAACGTGTCATTCTCCTCGGTATCACGGTCGTTTTGACAGGTCGTGGGCTAAAAACGGAGTTACGGTTCAAAAGTTATAACCGTTTAAAGTTTTGACGTATAGACAAACCGCATAGACAAACCGCATAGACAAACAGCATAGACAAACCGCCTAGACAAACCGCATACACGCCGCAGAGACAAACCGCGTGGACAAACCGCGTAGACACAAACCGCATACACGCCTCAGACAAACCGCGTAGACACAAACCGCATACACGCCTTAGAGACAAACCGCGTAGACACAAACAGCATAGACAAACAGCATAGACAAACAGCATAGACAAACCGCATAGACAAACAGCATAGACAAACAGCAACTTAGACAAATTGCATTTGACTAGTCAAAGACACAAACAGCATAGACAAACAGCATAGACAAACCGCATAGACAAACAGCATAGACAAACAGCAACTTAGACAAATTGCATTTGACTAGTCAAAGACACAAACAGCATAGACAAACAGCATAGACAAACCGCATAGACAAACAGCATAGACAAACAGCAACTTAGACAAATTGCATTTGACTAGTCAAAGACACAAACAGCATAGACAAACAGCATAGACAAACCGCATAGACAAACAGCATAGACAAACTGCATTTGACTAGTCAAAGTTGTCACTTTCACCAGTATTGTCTTTTACCTCTTTCTACCACAAACTTCAACTAAGAACAACCAATCTCAAACAAGAACAATCTTCAAACCTTTACCAAAAACTTTTCTTATCTCTATCTTCAAACTAATACAATAAAAGTTTGAACACTTAACAAAAAAAATGAGAAAACAGATAAACAAAATGAGAAAACAAAACAAGATTCGAACAAATGAGAAAACAAAATGATGTAATATGAACAAAAACTAATCTGCTACACCACGAACAAAACAAAATGATTAAAAACTAGTCAACCAAGTTTGACCAACACCAAGTTTGACCAAAACACAAACCTGCTACACTATTCGAATAATAAAACAAGAGTAGAATCTTTTGTGTCCGAATGATAAATGAAAAATAGCAGCAGACTATTTTCGAGTAATAAGAATAATAAAATAAGAGTAGCAGCCAACTAATATCGAATAAAAAATACGAGTAGGAGAATCATTACATTGATTGAACCATGCGCTTTATATTATCTATTATAAAAGTGCAACAATGGTAAGAAGCAGTTAGCAACAAAGGATGAGAAAGAAAAAAAATCAGATCCGAAAAAAATTAATATTTTCGAACCAAAAAAAATCACAAGAAAACCAATTTAGAATTCGAGTATCCATATAGTAAATGATCTAACCATGGCTCTTGATACCAATTGTAGGATACTAGAATTCTTAACACAAACCCAATATTAAAGGATGGATTGAATCTTAGAGAGAGAAAGAGAAGAGTTGGGAGTTTCTAGAGAGAGAGAGAGAGTGGAGAGAAAATTGTGTTGATTAGATTAGGAAGAATGAGAAGCTCCACCCTTCCCTTGTGTGGGAAGGGTTATATATATAGTCCTAATATTTGTGCCCCTAGTGGGCTGTGGAGTGAGCTGACAGTGGGGAAAGCCCCGACCCACTCCACGAATATAAATACGACTAAGCTAATACTAATATTACTAATAATACTAAACAAATATATATAAGCCTACGAGCTATATAAATGCTAATTAGATGCTCGGGGTGACCGAGCCTTCATATGAATATTTATATTCCTAACATCCTCTTCAACAACTACTTTCTTGGATTTACTCTTCCTTTCCAAACCTTTTCTTCTTTGAAACACAATAGGCTTAATCACTTCATCTTGCACTTCTTCTGTTGACTTACCAGCTTCAGGTTGTGTATCAATCACTTTATCAGGTTCAATGACTAGTTCAGTCTCTTTAGCCTTTCTACCTTGAAAGCAAAATTTCTGCACATCATCATAATCAGTAGCTTTGTAACCTTGATCCCTCTCAAATGCCTTGAGATATGCTACTTGAATTTCTTCATATGACTTCTTTTTCATCTGTTCCAAAGAAGAATGCATTTGATTCTTAAGATACATCTTCATATCATACTTCTTTTCTGCCATGGACATCTTCTTTGGAATCTTTGATTTCTTTTGAAGTTTGAACTTTTCCAAGAATCCACCCAATGTATCATCATTACTCCTTGCATTAATGAAGTCAGCTAACTGTTTGGCACGTTCATCAGCAGTTAAACCTTCAATAGTTAGCAGCTCTTCATACTTTGCTCTCACTTCATCATCAACATTGAGTAGTTTTGTAAAATCATCAGATTCTTCAGCCAACTGTCTTGCATAGACTGCATCTAACATCTTTTGTCTTTCTTCATCAGCAATATCTTGAGCCTTAATCCTCTCAATTTCAGCCTCAGATGCAAGTTCTTCTCTTGTTTTTCTTTTAGACTTCTTTGGCAATGAAGTTTCTTCATTACCAGAACTAAGTTCATTACCAGACTTTTCTTCACCAGACTTGTCACCAGACTTTTCATCAGATATAGTCCCAAACTTTTCAACCTCTTCCTCAACAGATAAAATTAACCTTCTTCTTTTCCTATCCTGTTTGATTTTGCCCATTGATTGAGCCAAAGTCTCTGCAACTTCCAATGTCTCTGGACTAATTGTGGTGACATTATCTTGAACAAGTGGTTCTTGAACTGGTGTTTGAAGAATATTTTCTTGTTCTTGCTCCAAATTCCTCCCCTGTTTGGAAGAATTTTCAGCTTCATCTTCCTCATCATCAAAAGAGACACCCTTTTTCTTCATTGCTACTCCCATTTTCTTTACTTTCTTCACCAAAGTCACATAAGCTTTTCTGAGTGCCTCATTAGTCTTTTCCAATATGTCAATCTTCTTTTGTAGTTGAGGAACAATGACAAGGAGATCTTCCACAGTTATGGGATTATGTGCCTCCTCCATTTCAGGACTTGGAACATGTGGTTGTGGAGGTGAAGATTGTTGGATGGGTGTAGACGATCTTTCAACTGATGATGAGGGACCTGGTTGCGGTGATGGAATTGGAGAAGACCTAGGTGTAGCAGACCTAGATGAGGCTTGGTCTTGAGCTTCATCAGGGTTCACTTGTGCAGCTCCAGAAGTACCTGCATTGTTAGTACCAAGCATAGCAGCAAGCAAAGGTTTGTCTGTCCCTTGAAAACTCCTTTTTAGATTTGCAAAAAGTTTAGAAGTAAAGGCCACACTGATGTAAGGCACTTTATCCCTAGTTTCAAAATTCAAGATCATTTGCAAAAATCTTGGATACATTAAAAATTTTGGGTTCTTAGCATTTTTCACCATTCCTTCAAAAATTAATTTTGAAAAGTTAAATTTCCTTCCAGATGATAAACAGACCAATGCAGAAGCAATTCTGCTTCCAAATTGATCCCATCCACCACTTTTGGGACTTAAGCTCTGAAGTAAATGATGTACTAAAAACCTCCACTGAGGTGAAAAATGACTTTTCCAAAAGGTAAAGCTTCCATCTGTGGGGTACCCAATGCTATTCAAACCCGAAAAAATATCCTCATTAGACAAATCAAATTCTCCTAAAGCATCATCCAATTTGAGACTGTCCCTAATGGATGCTTCAGAAATGGTAAAACCATTTTTGTCTATGACAACTCTTAAGCATGGTGTCCCATCATCAAGAGTCTCAGAGGTAACCGACCTCCAAAACTGCTTGACAAGGGACTGATAAATAGTAGGATTATGAGTTAATGAATAACAAATATAAGAACCTTTTAGAAAATCCACAATTTGTTCAAAACCTGCACTTTGATCTGGCTTCTTCAAGAACCCGACTTGATTATGCTTGTCCACAAACTTGAGATTAGCCATGGATGAGTTAATGATTTAGGTCTGGTTGACAAGAAAGGTAGGGTTTTGAAAAATATTTGCGTAGAAACAGAGTCGTGAGTAATAAAGATTATTTAAATTTGGAAGCAAATAAAGAATAAAAGAAGATAAATAATATCAAATTTTAAGTTTATATACTTCATAAATATCTTGTTTTACCGAAAATAGTGCAACGGTAATATATTAGTAAAATCTTTATTTACTCTGACCAGATCTAACGGTCATAAAATTAACACTACCCGACCTAAAAAGTCAACCAGGCCGAATCATACACTTACCAGACCTAACTAAGAGAGTGGACTTACACAATTTCTATAGCGAATGCAAAGTTTTGCAACACCTCATTCCACTCTTCTCTGCAAGAATTAGTTGAAACAACAAGAAAGATGAGACAAAAACCAATTTTTGCAAGACACATGAGCTACCAGATTTAACACTTAAGGTTACCCGATTTTAAAAACATTTAAAACTTGTACATTTGCCTCCCCTTAAATGTACATTACCTCCCCTTAAGTGTAAATTCCCTTTTTTTTTTTTTTTTTTTTTTTTTTTATCACTAGTAAATACTTAACCAAAATAAAAACGAAGGTCAACTTTCCAAAAACACAATTAATAACTCTTTCCCTGCAAGTATTAACTCATACACCAACCAAGCATTAAAAGACATTAAACCTTGATTTTCCCTATAAAACCACCCATAGTTTTATCACAAATACCATTACAAACCAGAGTAAAACCTTATAAGCATAATGGATCCATCCAACTTAAAAACCATAGAGATTTCATCCGATTCCTGGGATCCAAATGACTCATCCTCTGATACATCCTCAGGAGGATGGGGTGGATACTTCCCACCAGGGTATTCATCAATCACAAGAAACAAGACATTGAGAGAAGCAACCCTGAAACAATGGCTAGCTGCTTATGATCTGTCTGAAAAGGAACCAGACAATGAAACACCAAAAACTTCAAGACCAACTCCTCCTTCTGATGTGGATGATAAAAGTGCCAAAGAAGAAGACCTTTCCAAGAATGATGAAGAGACCTTTCCTTCGAAGATTGTGCCTTTCCTGAGTAGTGGTTCTGTGCCACGTCCCCCACCAAGCAGTGTGATTCTTGCACTTCCATGCCCAAAAGCATGGAATCAATTTGGTGGCAGAGGAGCCAAGAAGACCATTCCTGACTTCATGGGTAAAGGGAAGCAGAAGGTGTAGGTGGTGATGTTTAGCTGGTTTGGGTTAAATCTTTTGTTTTATGAAGCCTTGTAACTTGCATCCTAGAATGCAATTTCTTGTTATTAAATAAAGGGCTCTTTGGTTCTGATGTTTTAATTTTCCACGTATGAATTACTTGCAAATAGAAAAGAGCTAACAACTGCAAAACAAAGTTAAGCACAAAATACCAAACACACATACTATAAAGTAAGTACTGAAAATAAGAATAACCAAAAAGAATAGCAAAAGAAAGAACAAACAAAAATACAAACTATACAAAGTTAAGAAAGAAGATCAGTTTTTCTTAACAACCCAGGCCTGAGTTGGCTTGAGTCCTTTCTGTGGAGTAACATACTTATAGGTCTTGTATGAACTTGCTCCAGTGAAACCATGTCTGGACTTATAGGTAAATTCATTTTTAAATGGATTCCAAGTCCAGCAATCAGAGAAATTATCAGTAGATCCCCTACTTGAATCTCTTTGTCTCCTTACAGGTGAATGAGCTTTGTAAAAATTATTTCTTTGAAAATTTTCATTCACCTGAGGTTTTTGAAAAGGTTGCTTGGGTCTTACAAAACCAGAGTTCACATTAGGTCTCACAGAGTTAACATAACCAATATTCACTTTAGGCCTCATAAAATTAGCATTTTGCCTATTCATATTAAAGTTTCTGTAGCCAGACCCAAAATTTGGTCTACCAGAACTAACAAAGGAGTTAGGTCTGGTAGTGTTATTTAGTTGAACTGGTCTGGGGACAAACTGGTTAGCATGATTAACTCTACTAGCATTGTTCCAAACTGGTTTATTTAAACCTTGAACCTTATTAACATTCATTCTCTTTTGTTCAGCCTCTCTTTTCATTCTCTTTTCATGGAAGTCACAATCTCTTATTAAATGACTCAAACTTCCACACACAAAGCATCTTTTAGGAGCATAAGTATAACTACTCCTACTTTCTCTGTGAACACTATTGCTTCTAGGTGACTCATTCAATTTAACAGATTCCCTAGGAGTTTTTATGTGATTGACACAACTAGGTTTAACTGTCTCAGCCTTTTGTTCAGTCACTAAAGGTTTAGTAACAACAGGTTCACTCTCCTTAACAACCTTAGATTCAGGATTCTCTTTTTCCTCACTGATTGACTTAGACTTAGAGTGATCAGAGGAACCATCAATAGATCCTTCAGAGTCATTGGATTGACAAGAAGAATATCTACTAGATTTGTCCTCTGAGGTAGTTGGTTCAGACACTTGAGGACCTTTCTTACCATACACAAAGAGTGAATCATCCAACTCTTCTTTTTCAAGAGGAGTATAGTCATCACTCAAAGGTGGTGGTACTCCCTTAAAGTCACCTGACTTAACAAACCTATTGTACAAAGGTTTATCAGCATAGTCCTCTTCTCTATTCTTAAATATAGCCCTGTTCTCATTTTCCTCATATCCTAAGCCACATTTTTTATTTGACTTAATTTGAGAATCCCAACATTTAAACAGGTTATTGTTTGAATTGTTCCATTGATCTACCCTTTTTCTCAGCTCATCCCTCTCCTTCTGAATTTTAAGCCCTAATTGTCTATACCTTTTAAGCTTCTCATCTTGTTCATATATCTTATTAGCTTGAAAGTATAGTTTTTCATTTAAAGCAGCATGTTGATTTTGAAGGGTGACCTTTTGTGCCTCTAAAGTTTTTACAGCATTTTTATGTGCTAATAAATTTACTTCTAGATCACCTATTTGTTCTTGCTGCTCATCACACAAAGCCTTAACATGATTATATGAGTCAGTACATAATTTAGAGCATAATGATACCTCATTACCAATGGCCATGAGAGCATGATCAGACTCCTCATTTACTCTTGGATGCTCACCCCAATTGACTCCTCCAGCTTCCATTGTCAGCAGGCTCATCTGATTCTTTTCCATCTTCCCATCTTCAACTCTTTTCTCATCAGCAGACTTCTTCTCTGGACAATCTCTTGAAAAATGCCCATACTTGTGACAGTTGTAGCATTCAACAGTCCTCTTTGTGTATCCCACTGGTGATTTGTTGTTGAAGTTGATAGTCCTACCATATTGCTTCTGAAATCGTTTGACCCTTAAAGCAACCATGGCAATGTGCCATTTTATATCCATCTCCTCAACTTCAGCATCATTAATCTGTTCAAGGTCTTCACTAATAAAGCTTTCATCTTCCGTTTGATTGGCAAAGAAAGAATGTATCACTTCATCAGTAAAACTTGAAGCAGACCTTTCACTTGAAGGAGTTTCATAGTTACCAGACCTAACACCAGATCTAACCTTGTAAGTACTGCTTTTGTTTTGAGACACAAAAGCAACATTTGATGAACTGGTTGAACCCTGAGTGTTATTACTGATGTCCCTTTCAAACATCCTGAGATTATTGTAAAGGTCATCAGGTGTCATAGAGTCTACTTCCTCCTTAATCCTCATTGCTACAGATACATTGCCCCATTCTGATGGTAAAGATCTGAGGAATTTGTGATTTGCATCCTCATTTGAGACTGCTGCACCATGAACTTCCAGTTGTGTTAACAGATGTTGAAATCTGTCATAGCCCTTCTCCAAACCTTCAGTCTTTGAAACACTAAATGTTTCAAATTGCTGTTTAAGAACAGCCTTTTGCATCTTTTTGGAGTTAGCATTACCTCCAAATCGTTTCTTGATGGCTTCCCACATCTCCTTAGCATCAAGAATGCCATGAAACCTTTGTAGATGCTCCTTAGGAATAGCCATAAGAAGCAAGGTTCTGGCCTTCTTTTCCTTCTCCACAGCCCTAATCTCCTCAGCAGATACTGGTGGCATTATTCTGAGCTGCCCATCATTCCCTTGTGAAATTCTCTTCTTAGAATTTCCCTTTTGGATCACCTTCCATACATCACTATCAATGTATTCCAGATAATGTTCCATCTCCATGGCCCATATATCATATTCTTCTCTCTTCAGTAGTGGAAGTTTTATGTTTGAGATTGTGGTTGTGGAAGGGATGGGTTGTTGTTGTGTTTGGGAGTTACTGGTTTCGGTTTTTCCTTCATCTTCATGGTTTGATTGCTCATCCTCACTGTTATGGATTGAGAAAGTTTCAGGCTTATCGAGTTCAGACATTGTGAAGGGTGATTTGAGTGAGAATTAGGTTTTAGTGTTCTACGAATTCAGAGTCTCTCCCTGGCTCTGATACCACTTGTTGGTCCACAAATTGTATATGGATCACTAAGTAGTTTTGAATACCTAGTAGATGGTTAGGATAAATCCGAACCAATCTAAGTGAGAAACCCTAAGTGATTGTTAATGTTAATGCGGAATCTTAACAAGAACAATTAAGAACACAAGCAGGGATATCACTAACTTCGTATATTGATATTCACTATGATCAAATCGTACAACTCACACATATTCACTAACAACCTTTAGGGATCCTTTTATAACACAAGGAAACCCTAGACGACACAGAAGATATACACAAATCTTCTATAAAGATACATACACGCAATGTATCTTTTCCTAATATAACTCTAACAAACTTTCCTATCTTCACGATCAGACCAGACTTAACTCTATAAGTCAACCAGACTTAACATGTACTACCAGACTTTACATAACCAGACCTAAATCACAAACAGACCTAACTCAGTAAACTACCAGACCTAAGTTGTCTGCTCTTGATACGCATCATAATTCCCAACAAATAAAATAAACAATTAATACCTCGAGAACAGGAAGTATGTGAGCCTTAAGAGGCGCAGGAATCTGGCTCCACTCGCAGTCAAAGGGAAGTACACTAACTACTTCCCCCAGAAGACTACTGAACTGCTTGGCATACGTGCCAATAGCCGAAAAGGTGCATAGATCATTATGGTCAAAAGCCGATCGGCAAAGGACGACTACCGTTATCTTTATACGCCTTCCTTAACGACTGATTTGAAGTATTAATCGACATCGAACCTACAAACATAAGTTAGTCGTGAAAATACTAGTAAAAAAATTTAGTTTTATTAATAAAAAACTTAAAATAAACATCACAATTTCTTACCTGCGCAGTAGCCCGGCGTCATAAAATAGGGCCGGCGTGGTGGATCACCACCGGCATCCCCGCCGTGTGACTGGGGAGCTACACACGCCATCTGTAAAATTACAAGTACAAGAACACACAATTTCGTGGACCAATTAATACTAATACACACATTCATATAAATATACACATTTAAACATAACATAACATGCAATTTCATTCAAATAAAAGGAACACGTTTAAACATATAGTAACAATTTCATTCAAATTACAAATTAAGAAGAATTGTCATCATCCGAATCATCGCTAGATAAAACTTCTTCAACAACAATCGTTAGGTTCACTTCATCATCATCAGACACGTAAACATCATCATCATCAAGGACATGAGCAACGAAATCATCTTCATTATTATCAAAATCAGCATCTTCTTCAGCATCATTTGGTGGGGCGTCCACTTCTGTTGATTCATGATTTACACTCAAATTCGCAGACTCCAAACCAGGCAAACCAACAGACAATGCAACATCTGATGAACTGCTACCATGTATAACATCTTGATTAGAATCTACTACATCCCGATCCCAGATCTTCCGATGATGAACATCTTCGACGACCTTCCAATTAGGTGGTCGTCTAGCAGGGTCTTCAAGGTAGAAGACTTGTGTTGCTTGTGTCGCAAGAATGTATTGTTGATTTCTAAAAGCATCCTTATCAGTCAAAATATGGCGTATGCCATGTTCAATGTAAGAACGCCTAGAGCGTGCCGTAGGGTTATTATTAGGGTTACGGGTGTCGAACCATAAAACCCGAAACAACACAACCTTTCGGTCGCCCAAATAATCGAGCTCCAGAATTTCCTCCAGTTGACCATAATAGATTTCTCCATCAGGCCCGGGTGTTGAAACTCCACTGCATTGAGTGGTATGAAGTTTATCGCGCTCATGCACCAAAAACTTCACACCGTTAACTACGCAAGCAGGGTATGAAAATGCACACGATGAAGGTCCACATGCCAAAGAGAATAACTCGGGACTACAGCTTGGGTCTTTTGCCACGCTCTTTTCACGGATCTACGAAAGAGATACAAACAGATTCAGATGAGCAAAAACTCTGGACTACAAGGTAATATATCTAATGTGTTTACCTTGTGATTGAACCAGGGAGGAAAACTTGTTTCCACGCTCTTGTTAGGAAATTCACTGCAAAAGTTCATGATATTATAAGTCATCGAAAACATATAACTTAGCAAAAAAAGGGTTCTTCAAAATATAAAAAAGAAGAAACATACTCTTTGTACGCCTGGATGTCTGCGTCGATTTCAGGACTGTTGTTAAGTATAAACCATACAACTGCCTGCTTAACATCTGGCTTCATCCGAGTATCTACACATCTACCCATCGGTTTGCATACTGACTGGAACACCTGGAATTTATCTGGTTGTTCAGGTGCACCGTCTTCATTTCTATCAGGACGATTAAATCTCGTCTCGACATCCTTAAGATAACGCGAGCAGAAAGTTAATGCTTCTTCTGCAACATAACCCTCCGCTATGGAACCTTCAGGCCTGGCTTTATTTCGGACATAATTTTTCAGCTTCTTCATGTATCTTTCAAATGGATACATCCACCTGTAGTAAACAGGGCCACCCAGAATAGCCTCATCGGGTAAATGCATAACCAAATGAATCATTATGTCAAAAAATGCCGGGGGAAATATTTGCTCTAATTTAATCATAACATCGAGCATTTGTATCTTAGCTTTCTCCATGTCCTGTTGCATCAAATTTCGAGCACAAATCTGCTTAAAGAATAAGCAGAGCTGGATTAATGGGGGTGAAATGTCTTTGGGTAAGTATTGGTGAACTCCATAAGGAAGTAACCGCTGCATCATAATATGACAGTCATGAGATTTTAGGCCCGTTATGTTGTTATCGTCAGCGGTCACTTTTTTCTTGAAGTTGGATCCAAACCCATCGGGTAGTCTAACTCCTTTGATGAATTGACAAAACCGTTTTCTGTTTTCTGGTGTGAAAGAGTACTTTGGATGAGGCTTATCGAACTTCCCGTTTCCTTTATCAACGAGCCACAACTCTTTTCGAACTCCCAGAGTTTTCAAGTCTTGCCTTGCCTTAACCGTGTCTTTGGATTTGTCGTTCATTAACAAGGTATTAAGCACACTCTCAAACACGTTCTTTTCGATATGCATGACATCGAGATTGTGCTTTAGTTGAAGAATGGGCCAATAATCCAGTTCGTAGAAGATAGAACGCTTACTCCAATTCAATTCAATTTCTTGATTAGGCTTAGGGTTATCTTTAACAATACGTGGATGTTTACCCGAGATACGTTTAAAGACTTTACTAATTTGAATCATGATTTCTTCATTGGTAAAGTTTCTAGGAGGATGCCCATTTTCAGGTTTACCATGGAATTCTTTAAATTTCCTCCTCATTGGATGGTTTACGCGTAAGAATCTTCTATAACCAACATAAGCTATTTTATTCTTCACAGGAAGGGATGGAGTGTCCTGATTACATGTTGGGCATGCATAGTAGCCTTGTCCAGTCCACCCAGACAAACTACTTCGAGCTGGAAAGTCATTTATGGTCCATAAAAACCGCCGCTTTCATGTTGAAATGAGTACTCGTAGCAGCATCTAAAGTAGGCACACCTTTCCATAATTCTTGGAGTTCTTTGATCAAAGGCTGCAAGAAAACATCAATGTCCTTTGCAGGTGATTTAGGGCCGGGAATTAACATCGTCAACATTAAAGAAGTCTCTTTCATACACATCCACGGGGGTGTGTTGTATGCTGTCAATATGACCGGCCACATGCTGTAACCTTGACTCATGTTGCCAAACGGATTGAAACCGTCGGCAGCCAACCCTAATCGGACGTTTCTAGGGTCACAAGAAAACTCGGGTTTCTTTATATCAAAATCTTTCCACGCTTTACCATCACACGGGTGATTCATCTTACCGTTTTCCTTAGACTGTCCAGTAGCATGCCAAGTCATCCACTTTGCGATGTGTTTTGTGTTGAACATGCGTTGTAGTCTAGGTGTTAACGGAAAGTAACGCAACACCTTGTTGGCAACTTTCTTCCCCTTTTTCTTTAGGTTTTTCCATCTACTCGCGTTGCAGATTGGACAATTTTCAAGACTTTTGTTCTCTTCTAATCCCCAAAATAAAAAACAATCATTTATACAAGCATGGATCGATTCATATCCTAACCCGATATCTTTGTATGTCTTTTTGATTTCATAGTATGACGGTGGGAACTTGAATCCATTCTTAGGGGGACATGCCTTTTGCAAAAGATTTAGAATCATGTTAAACCCTTTATCAGGTATTTTACATAAGACCTTGATGTGCGAAAGCTCTGAGGTAAAGTTCAGTGCAGTCATTTCACAATTTGGACCCAAACTTTGGGTGGACTTAGCAAGTAACTCTTTGTACTTGTTATTAATGTTAGGACCCGTTGTTTGAGTTGGTTGAGAACATGTTGTTTGTGCTGGTTGAGAACCTGTTGTTTGAGATGGTGGAGTTGGTTCATTATTTGCAGAAATATCTTGGAAGAATGCATCCATGTCAATGTGTTCAGGTGAAGGTGGTTGTGGTGTGTTGTTTACTACGGGTGGAGGAAGCGATTCACCATGAAATAGCCAAGTGGTATAACTTGTGTCAAACCCGTATTTTGAAATGTGTGACTCAAGAGTTTGGAGAGTATGCGGTTTATTCCAAGCGTTACCACAACGAACACATGGGCAAAGAATCTTTTTTGTGATGGGGTTTAACAATGGCTCACAATGCGCGATGAATGCAAAAAGACCATCTAAAAACTCAGGGGAATTACGGTTGGCTACAGTGGTCCAAGTCTTATCAATTGTCATGACTGCGTTGCAAAAAAAACATTTTCAAATAAATGAACATACATATATATACATATGCAAATAAACACATTCAAACATGAAAAGGCGTAATTATGAACTGTTTTGATTACCTAGTGCAACTATGGAAGGCAATCCTAACCCACTCTTTGAATGCCTTGTCTCATATATGAATGCGTATAACCGATTTACTATTTGAAAAAAAATTCGGCAGCATTTCCCCTCAACTCCCCAAATATGTGCATTAAAGACATATTCGTAGGAGTGAAAGGGAAATACTGTCGAATTTCTCTCAAATAGTAAAACAGTTATACGCATTCATATCCTAAATGAGACAAAACATTCAAAAAGCAGTCCCAAACAGGGGACTTTCCGAAATTAATTTCTAATAAATTAATTTCAGACGGGTTTTCTATAGGATGATTAATTCCAGATGGGGGTTGTCCGAAATTAATCACTAAAATCCTAAAAAAAGTCACATAAGTCTAACAATCACAATATCATACTAACTAAACGACATATTCACAATATCATATTATGTCAATCAATGAATGACATAAACATATATAATAACAACGAAATTAATTTGACAACCATCAAAATTATTAAATTATATACCTAGTTCACGGCTGAAATAAACGAAGAGAAGAAAAGAGAAAAAGAGGAAAGGCTGCTGTCACGACCCGGCTGTCCCGACCCGGCTGTCACGACCCGGCTGTCCCGACCCGGCTGTCCCGCGACAATCTCGTAAAATAAACAACCTAAATTAAATAAACAAACTTAAATTAACCAAATTAATTAATAAAAAAATTTAACGACGACATTGTCGTCCCAAAATACATTAACACAATTATAAAAAAAAAACACCTTTAAACTACTGTACGTGGGCTGTGGTTCACGGCGGCTGTGGTGCCATCTACACCAAAACAACTCCGGTCCTATAAAAAAAAAAAAAAAAAAAAAAAAAAAGAACAAACAAACAAAAAATATATACCCAAAAAAAATTAAAACAAACAAAGAAAAATTAAACAAACAAAAATTAAACAAAAAAAATTAATATACCGAAAAAAAATATATATATATATACGGTTAACAAAAAAAAAAAAAAAAAAAAAAAAAAAAAACACATACCTTTTAATTAATAAGAAGAAGAATGTGGTGTTGAAAGTGGTTGTGGTTGTGTCCAATGTGGTGTTGAAGGTGGCCGGTTGCTATGGTGTAGATGGCACCGATCGATTTTTATTTATTTTTTTTTTCTTTTCTTTGTTAAAGTGTGGAGAAGAAGGTGGTGATGAAAGTGGTTGTGGTGGTGTTGAAGGTGGTTGAGGTGATGAAGGAGGCTGGAGATGAGTTATTTTTTTCATTGCTGCGTTTTTTTTTTTTTTAGATGAAGGAGATGAGTTTGGTAAAGTTAGAGAGAGATAAGACTAGTGAATGGTTGTTACAAATGGCACGACAAAGTCGTGCCAAATTTACTTATTTTTTTTTCCCTGCTTTTCACTTTGGCGGGGGCTTTTATTTTTTTGTGAAATTACAAATGGCACGACAAAGTCGTGCCAAATTTACTTATTTTTCCCCCTTGCTTTCCACTTTGGCGGGGCCTTTTAATTTTTGGGGAAATTTTGGAGGTAAACATATGGCACGACAATGTCGTGCCATATTTAATACCGTATTTTTTTATTATTATTTTTTTTTTTATTATTTTCCCTTTAACTTATAAATTAAAAATAATTATTATCAAATAAATTAAAAATAATTTAAATTTGTTATAAATTATTTAAATAAATTAAAAATGATTTAAATTAATTAAAAATGATTAACGAACGAGCCGATATGTTATGGTTACACATGAGATGTTTAACGAACGAGCCGATATGTTATGGTTACACATGAGATGTTTAACGAACGAGCCGAGATGTTATGGTTACACACGAGATGTTTAACGAACGAGCCGAGATATATGGTTACACACGAGATGTTTAAAGAACGAGCCGAGATGTTATGGTTACACATGAGATGTTTAACGAACGAGCCGAGATGTTATGGTTACACATGAGATGATTAACGAACGAGCCGAGATGTTATGGTTAGACACGAGATGATTAACGAACGAGCCGAGATGTTATGGTTACACATGAGATGTTTAACGAACGAGCCGAGATGTTATGGTTACACATGAGATGTTTAGCGAACGAGCCGAGATGTTATGGTTACACACGAGATGATTAACGAACGAGCCGAGATGTTATGGTTACACACGAGATGATTAACGAACGAGCCGAGATGTTATGGTTACACACGAGATGTTTAAAGAACGAGCCGAGATGTTATGGTTACACATGAGATGTTTAACGAACGAGCCGAGATGTTATGGTTACACATGAGATGTTTAACGAACGAGCCGAGATGTTATGGTTACACACGAGATGATTAACGAACGAGCCGAGATGTTATGGTTACACACGAGATGTTTAACGAACGAGCCGAGATGTTATGGTTACACACGAGATGTTTAAAGAACGAGCCGAGATGTTATGGTTACACATGAGATGTTTAACGAACGAGCCGAGATGTTATGGTTACACATGAGATGTTTAACGAACGAGCCGAGATGTTATGGTTACACATGAGATGTTTAACGAACGAGCCGAGATGTTATGGTTACACACGAGATGATTAACGAACGAGCCGAGATGTTATGGTTACACACGAGATGATTAACGAACGAGCCGAGATATTATGGTTACACACGAGATGTTTAAAGAACGAGCCGAGATGTTATGGTTACACATGAGATGTTTAATGAACGAGCCGAGATGTTATGGTTACACATGAGATGTTTAACGAACGAGCCGAGATGTTATGGTTATACACGAGATGATTAACGAACGAGCCGAGATGTTATGGTTACACATGAGATGTTTAACGAACGAGCCGAGATGTTATGGTTACACACGAGATGTTTAACGAACGAGCCGAGATGTTATGGTTATACACGAGATGATTAACGAACGAGCCGAGATGTTATGGTTACACATGAGATGTTTAACGAACGAGCCGAGATGTTATGGTTACACACGAGATAATTAACGAACGAGCCGAGATGTTATGGTTACACACGAGATAATTAACGAACGAGCCGAGATGTTATGGTTAGACTCGAGATGATTAACGAACGAGCCGAGATGTTATGGTTACACACGAGATGTTTAACGAACGAGCCGAGATGTTATGGTTATACACGAGATGATTAACGAACGAGCCGAGATGTTATGGTTACACATGAGATGTTTAACGAACGAGCCGAGATGTTATGGTTACACACGAGATAATTAACGAACGAGCCGAGATGTTATGGTTACACATGAGATGTTTAACGAACGAGCCGAGATGTTATGGTTACACACGAGATGATTAACGAACGAGCCGAGATGTTATGGTTACACACGAGATGTTTAACGAACGAGCCGCCAAAATTTTACCACCAAAACTTCCCACCAAAACTTTCCCACCAAAACTTCCCACCAAAAACTTCCCACCAAAACTTTCCCACCAAAACTTCCCACCAAACCCGCCAAAATTTTACCATATATAACAGTTAGCTGATCTGCTCTTAACCACACAAACACATTATACACTCTCAAATCCTCACAACCACAAACACACACTGTTATCATGGTGAAGATGGCGGAATTTGAAGCTTTTGCTTGTCCTTGTGGACGAGGAGACGTAATTTTGCGACAATCGCATCGACCTCACTCCCGTGGTCAACAATACTATGCGTGTCCTTTATCCAAGGTGAACAATTACATACTTTTTTTGTGTGTTATTTAAATAATTTGGTTAGTTGTTAAAAATAATAGTTTTTACTCTTTAACAGGGTGGGACAAAGGAGTATGGATGCGATTTTTTTTTATGGAAGGAGGAACGACTAGCCAAAATGACCGCTTCTGTTGGAGCTTCAACGCCTCCAACTCATTCTGCAAGATCATCCATAACTCCAACTCATTACACTGCAGGACCTTCAACATCAAGTCCTGGAAATACAGAGTGCTCAAACTGCATCAAACTGAATCACCAGATAATGGTGCTCAATAAAATGTTAGAAGTGTATATGCATCCAAACAAACACACAACTGATTCAGCTGCCTTATTTCACGACCTATATGATGACATGGTAGGTGGTATGGGAAATCTTCGTATGTAGGTTGTTGTTGTTGTTGTTATTGTTGTTGTTGTTTGTTGTGTTATTGTTGTTGTTTAATAAAATGTTGTTGTTGTTGTTGTTGTTGTTGTGAAAACAGATGTCGAACGTACTTTATACTGTTTGGTTTATGCTGTTTGGTAAATTACTTCCAATGATGTTGTTGTTGTTGTGAAAACTTAAGTATCCATCAAGATTCAACCATAAGGGGCCGTTTGGTTTATGTTGTTCCTAACCATGGGCCAAGTGTTAACCACAATGTCTCACCGGGCGTAAAGCAGTTTATTTTTTTTACACGAATAAGCCGAGATGACTAAAGAGCTCTATACAATGCTTTGAATGTGTATTTTTTTTAAATAAAAGTACTTAAATTAAATATATTTTTTTTTAATTTTATAAAAGTATTTAATTGTAAATATAAAGCTTTAAATTTTAATTATATAGTAGAAATTTTTTTAATTTTATAAAAATATTTAATTGTAAATATAAAGTTTTTAATTTTAATTATATAGTAGAAATTTTTTTAATTTTATAAAAGTTTTTAATTGTATATATAAAGTTTTTAGTTTTAATAATATATAGAAAAGTGTTAATATATCTTTTAAAATAAAATCTGAATTAAAAAAAATTAAGAAAAAAGATTTGGCACGATTTTGTCGTGCCATTTGTTTTTAAAAAAATGTTTTAGCATTTGTTTTTGGCGGGTTCTTTTAATTTTCCGGAAAAAAAATTGGGGGTAATATTTGGCACGACATTGTCGTGCCATATATGTAAAGTCATTGACTGACTTTTTTGTTGAAAATCATGTGGGCCATTGTCGACATATGGGTCGACAATGTCGACCCAATTTTTTTCCTGGTGCCAAAATACATGCTTTTGTTGTAGTGGCACTTCTCCATGCATGAGCCTGACCACTCGGTCCTCAAATAAAACCCGAAGCCTAGAATCCAACTCTTCGGTGTCAGACGGCACCAACACATTCTGCACAAGCTTGGGAGTAAACCAAAGCCTTCCTTGCAACAAAAGGTTTTCGAGCACCTTATGCCACTCATTGTAGTCAAAACTAGAACCAAGTATTCCACTGCCATGCATGTATAATAAAATTATCAGGAAAGTATTCCAAGTCACTCATTAGACTCACGATTTGGTGTCGATCGTATCTGTCTGGATGGTGTGCAAGAAGCTCAACAACGTAATTCGGCTCCCTGGGGACTTGTCGCTTCTTCATTGTCTGTTGACACATATATAGTACATCATTCAAGTTATCCCATTGTTATTCCAGTTTCGTTGAAGCCTTAAAGATTAAGTATGCCAAAGTTATTTATTATTTTCAAACCAGAGCCTTTTATTTTAGGGATTAAAAGGTTAAAAGTAAATAACCTAATTAAGCAATGTACTGTCAACAATTTAAGGGAGCTAGATGCAGTATGACACCAATAACTATTATTGGGTTGTCACCTCAGCACACACCTAATAGGAGCACAATAACTAAAACACACTCCTCAAATATATGTTATAGGCGCAAGTGGTCTCATAACACACCACCAAATATCTATTTGTTGTGTTGTACGTTTTCCATTCATCAATACAGTATAACATTATAACCATATATAGTGATACACGATTGTTTGATTGACTCACATCTACACTAAATATATAACTCCTTATCGTTTTATTTTTGTGATCACTGCATTGTTTCAAATATTCGAAAAAAACAAATGCTTGACTTTGAAAATTAGTTTGCTGCAAATTAACTTACAATAAAAAGACACTCAAATGGAATCTTATAAATTCGTGTTGGCACTTGTTCATGAAAAAACTCAAGACAACATTTGCTAAAATCATATACATTGTCTTTTAAGAAGCTTATATGCTGAGTTGGCTGCAAGTCTATGCCAATCAAAACATCCTATAAATTTTAACAATATCGAAATACCTTCAACTTAGCCATATATAATCAGAATACGCTAACATACTTTCCCAAATGCTACACAAAACATATAAACCTTTCACAAAGATTTACATGTTGGATCAATTGACATATCCAATGAAGGTCTTTTGGTATCTTAAATATAGGTGATGTCTTTAATATTGAAAGTTTCTTAGCTAACAATTTTTTAAAATCCATTGGGCCATTCATTGGATAATACATATGTCTATAGTCCAGCCCATAAGAAGGTCACAAGGTGATGTCCTTTTGTCAAACCCCAAATAACACTAAACAAATTCTTTAGAGAAAGAAATAACACAAGCAAAAGTAGCATGAGATATTTTATTTACTTCTCATCTGTGAATTTTGTATGGTAAGTATTTTATTGTTTTTAAGTAGAAAAAAAGAATATCATGAATATGTAGCAGAAGAATAACCTTATTTATGATAATCATTTCATTTCCATAGTTAGAAAATTGAAATTTCAAAATTCAAAAGGTACAAATTTTTTGGTGAATACAATAAATATCCGTACCCAATGAAGGTGTATCATGATGAATGAGAGTTTCTCATAAATGAAGATAATTTAATGTTGGTTTAGTTTGTTGGTATCCATCCATGAGGTACTCGCTTTCCTCAATCAAAGCCTTTAATTCTCACATCGAATTAATTAGTTGTGCAAGAATTGTACTATGTTTTTGAATATTTCAAAGGAGGAAAATAAAAAGTCTAGGTTACGGCTATAATATCTAAGCCAGATTCACATTTAAGCAAAATCATTTTCCTATTAGGTATAAAACTACCGACATTTTTAAACACAAATTGTACATGACATAAGGCTAGTTGCAATAGAGTCGATCGTTGCATTCACGATCGAATGGGACGATCGATTACCCTACTGTGGTGATTGAATCGCATGAGTCGATCTCCTCTACTTGGTCGTGTACTCGATCGAATTAGGGGAGAGTTTACCGTTTGTTTTATTATTTTAAACATGGTTCAAAAGTTAAAAAAAAAAAAAAAATAAATAAATAAATAAAATCTTTTACACACTATAAAAAAATAAATTGAATTTGGTCGCCCTTACTGGGGCACCTAATCGCCTGTAGGTCGCCAGAGAGAGAAAGCTGACGTGGCAGAGAAAAATGGGGTGATTGGGTTGCCTTACTGTGGGCAGCCTAATATATACGAATATAAGGGTGTGTTTGTTTTTTGAAAAAAATGTCTTACTAACCTCTTAGGGTGTGTTTGTTTCGTTAAAATGTTTTGGGTCTGAATCTGACTACCACATCTTACTGGTAAGAGGTGGCTATAATGCCTGAATCTGAATAAATAATGTTGTTTGTTTGTAAGTGTTGATACAAAAGTTGGGCGTTCCTTGTTAAGACTCCTTTTCTCGTACCAATTAGATCTTAATGCTTGATGGAACCTGCGCACTAAGAAAAAGAGCAAACACCGTTAGGCTTATCGAGGGATTGTCTCCCCCGATTATCCTCCGGCGTGAGAGTAAGTAATCGAAGTTTAGGGTTTCGTGAAGAGTTAGGGTTTTAGTAGATCGTACCTTTACCGAGGGCCTGGGTGCCCTTTATATACACGTGAAACCCTAGTAGGTTTCGTGTTCCCTACTCCTCGGCGTATTCGCCGATATCGGATATTTGGTATATATCCCCTTTATTTAGCAGATACGCCATATCCAATCCGAAAATAACTTTGGGCTTGGGCCTTGTAGGCCCAAACCGTATAACTGGTAGTCCAGTTATCGCCATAGCGGCCCATACGTGGTGGGCTTAAGTATTTAGTATTGTTTACTAATCGGGTCCGTGACCCGGGTGTAGACTATACGTCATCATGTCCCCCCAGTCTAGTGTGCGCAGGGTAAAACCTGTGGATGCTAGACTAAAGTCGTGTCGAAATTATTCCCCACGCGTACGCGGGAAGATTTCAAAAATATACCACCAAAAACGCACGTATGATGTATCTAGTCCAAAAAAGTGCAATTCGGGTACCTCGGGAAGTGGAGAGGTTATCCACGTGTCCTGTACCGTTACTTCTCCCAGCCACACGATTTGAGTTAGTGGGATACACGTGTCAGTCATCTGTGGTGGATGGGTGATGCGTGGGTTTTGCAACCTTACAACAGGTTTTACCTCTCGAGGGATCTCAAGAGGCTTACAACCCCACCAGGCAGTGTACCTGACCGATGTAGTATAGTGTAGTGGTAAGTACGGGGGATTGATCGTTCTCCACAGGGAATAGTGTTCGTTAGGTGTGAAAGGCTACTCTAATTAGGTCTAAGGGTTGAGGAAGATTCTTTTTATGTTTTTATAATTTTATGAAAGCAAGTAAAATCTCGGGTTTTGAAGGAGTGGGCGGAATTAGTTGCTAGTCAACTAACCCAAATTACTACAAATGCAAATAAAATAAAATAACAAAAATGAAAAGTGGTGAGAAACTTATGTGTAGAGAAATGTGTTTACTTAGATTTCCTTACTCCCTAACTATCTTTTACCGGTTAATTAGTGTGTATTAGTCGCGTGGATGACGGGTGTATTCCTTAATACCATTCGTGGGGTGGCGTACTTACTTCCCCAAACTCTACAAGCTCCTACTTCACTCCTATGTCGAGCCGGCTAGGAAGCTCCTAACATGGGATCACTAGAATTCGCTTGTGCATTAAATACAACCATAAAAACCTTTAGTACGCGTTTGGTTCATGTTTCTTAAGACGTTCAAGCAAGTTACCGAATAGGAAGTTAGCCAGTTTTCTTAAGCCTAACATAGATAAACAATCATCCAATACAACTAATAACACACTAACAACCAATAATCAATAGCTAGGTTTCATTAGATCTAAGCAAACACAAGATAAAATTAGCCTAACATGTTAAACAAAAGACAAGCATAAGATAGAATCAAACAACACATAGACATATTGAATGATTAATTGATAACTTATCTTTCAATGAAACATGGAAGATCTCAAGGCAAGAAGCCCTGAAAAAGTAGCTAAAATCGTCTTAGGGTTTTATCCCAAAATTCCACACACTAAGCTCTCCCTTAATGACAAAAAATTAGAAAACTATATATAGACTTTGACATCTGACGGCGTCACCTTATGCATTGTGACGCCGTCACCTCGCCGCTTTTAGGGTTCCCGGATGACCATCTTGACGCCGTCCCTCTTTAGCTCTTCAAAAATCCATTCTGGCTTATCAAGGCTTGACGCCGTCGGATCCTAAACGTGACGCCGTCCCCTTATGATTTAAGCCGTGACGCCCTTGATTTAGTTAAAGCGTGACGCCGTCAGAATTCTCATGCAAACTCACTGGCCCGTCATGAGTAAATTTCACATCCAACTTTTCTTGCCAAGGCATGACGCCGTCTGGAGTTAATGTTGACGCCGTCAAAGGTGACTTTCAGCACAATTTTGAGACTTTGCCGTTTTCTTCACTTTTATGCTCCAAAAACGTCCAAAATGCCTCCTTTTCCAGATTTCTCCTCAAAAGTACCTAAAATGACAAAAGGAACGATTTAGGGCAATATTTGATCAAATAAATACGATTTCGGGCTTAAATGACCCCTTAAAAGCGGTACACTTTTCGCCTCATCAAATACCCTTACACTTGAGATTTGCTTGTCCTCAAGCAAATGCGCTTTTATTCTAATCAAAATACAAGTTAGGGGTCATTTAATGCAAACATAAAAGTAATTACAACAAATAATCGTTCCACTTCAATCATAATAAGCACGGAGATTATATACTAGCACCTCACAAGTAGTGTTTAGATACTCACATCTCTCAAGTGTCATCAAAATAAATCTCATAAATGAAAACGGAAAATATCTCTCACTACCTGTCATAGCAAATAGATTACCATAGGCTTGGGAAAGGATCGAAAACCTCCTCCACTAGGCGTAAGCACCTAAGATAAACTATCAAAGAGGGCTTTTAAATGGGTTATAAACGTTAGGTGTAGGGAAAAGGAGAACACGGTTTGGTTGGATAAAGGATATTTTACTGGTGGCGAGTTAAAAATCTTGATCAATTACATGTACTATACAACGTTGCTAAGCCAAGACTAGACTCGATCTTAAGCTAATGAAAGAAAATAACAAAACATAAACATAAAATAAACATAAAATGAAACGGGATGGTAGTCCGTATGTTTTTTTCTACTTTTCTTTTTCTCATTTTTTTGTATTTTTCTTGATTTTTTTCGATTTTTTTTTTTTTTTTTTTTTTTTTTTTTTTTTTTTTTGCATACACTCTTGCCCTACCATCCAAAATGATACATCATAGGGGCATTGCATCCCCTTACACTTGAACTTTTACATAACTTTACAAATAACTATTCTAATGACTCGAATTAAGATAATTGAAAAACTTGGAGTACTTTTAAAACATTTAGCACATATGGGGGTAATAAATGATGTTCTTCCCCATTACTCCATTACACTAGTACTTTACCCATGAGTCCCAATCGTCCCAAAACAATATGTACAAGGATATGACTCGACTTAGCAACCATGTAATCAACTAGATAATTAACTTGGGTTTAAACAAATGTTGTAACAATAATGCACTAAAAATGAGTGCATACAAGGTAGGCTAAGGCGATTTGGGTGTACATTTAAGTGGGGTGTAAACAAATTCTTCCTTCAAGTAAAATGCTTAAAGGTCGAAACGAAAAGATAGGCTCTGAGGGGTGTACTAGGGGTATCGTGTACTAAAAATGAGTACAACGCAAAGGGTGTGGGAGAATTACTTGACCAATGTAGCCGAAGTAATTATAACAAAAACACAGGTGTAAAACAATGGGTTAATCCTAATGCCTCTTATCATGTAGTAAATCTAACTACACGAATGTAGTCTCACTTGTGGCCTTGGAATGGTCCTAACGCAAGTTCTAGAATCTAAGTGCTACCGGTACACACATCATAGCATAAATGCTTTTCCTACCAATTCTAGGGGCGAACCTCACATATTTGGGGGTGGAAAATTTTTTAGTGGTACGGTTTTTGTGCTAGTCATATAACTCCTATCCGTGAGACGCTTATTAAAATCAAAGTTTCACTCCTATATGTTGTAAAAAATTTTAAATTTGGCACTAAAATTGCCCTAACAGGTATTTCTCTCAGTTTTATTACACATCTACCATCAAACAAACAAAAATCAAGCGCAATTGTATTCTCAAAAATCGTACTTTTACCCTCCCCTTACACTTAAGATGAACATTGTCCCCAATGTTCAAATGACAAATGTAAAAGCATAAAGTAAAAGGATGAAATCAAATACTCCCCTGATTCGCTCGTTGGATAATGAAATTACACGGTTAAATCTTCCTCCAAAGAGAATGTTGAAGCTCCATGACTAATGCATCGCCATAAGCTTGATTCAAAACATTTCCTTGTCCAAAATAACCTGTTAAACCTGAGAAAACAAACACGAAAACCTGCATAACATCGGCGGGATAAAATCTATATATAAGGATATAATGCTTGTGGAATGATAATTTTGCAGATTCCTGGAGATTATAAGTTGGAGATTTTAATAAAAACTTTTTATGAAAACAAAATTTTCAAAAATTTCTGGAAATTAAATCTGACGCCGTCAGGTTATAAACCCTGACGCCGTCAGAAATGACCTGACAAAAATTCTCATTTTAAGTTTCCGGAAAATTTCTAGAAAAACCTTTACCTTACTTCCTGGAAATCCTGCAAAACATCATTATGACTCGATACAAGCATTTGACTCAAACAAATACGAATATGTATGTTAATTTAATATTATTACGATTCATGTTCATTTGTGTTCTAATAAACCAATTTAGATTTCCCTTACACTTATCTTTTGTAAAATACCTTTATATGTAGTTAAGACGAAGTTAAAAACAAAATAAAGCATTTTCACAATTTTAGTTTTGAACATGAATCAATAAGAATAAAAATTAAACACACATACGGAAACAAATAAAAACAAACAAACAAACAAATAAACACACAAAGCAAATAAAGCTTGGGCTGCCTCCCAAGAGCGCTTGTTTTTGTTCGAGTCACGAGCCTGACTCTACCCTTATTTAACGGAAATAGGGGAGGTTTTCCCTACACTTAGGATTAAGTGTGGGTGAAAGTAGCGATACACACCCTTAGGGTGGAAATATGCCACGTGAGGAAAGAGTGACGAGTGAATTATATGCTCAAAGGGGTGTGCTCCTTTCATCATAACCTTACCTAGTTCACTTTGGTCAATGGGTGAATTAAAGTGTTCTCCTAAAAAGGGATCATCTTCTATCAAATTCGAGAGATTCCTAGTTGGGAATCCATCTTGACCTAATAAACCCGGTTTAAAACCCATAATGTTTCTTGTGATCAATCATGAATGGGTGATGTAAGTATGTAAGGTCGTGGTTCACTCCTATATTGTCTTCCTCACTACAAGGCTTAATGTCTACTACCTTAAACTTAAGATTACCCGGACTACATGGTTTGATGGGTGGATCGGGACCTAATTCAATTCCTAAGTTCACATCTAAGGATGGAAGATTAGGTAACGGTTTTGGTTTAGGCTCCGGTTCATCAAAACTAGGAACTTCCATAGAACTAAAAGAAAGTTTATGACTACAAGTATTCAAACCTATTTCTTCTAGTTTTGTTTCTTCCAAAGGTTCTACTTCAATTGGGGTTCCTATAGTCCCTTCTACTTCTTCCGGGTAGGTCACGGGCGGTGTGTATGCCTCGAATGATGGTAGGACTTGTGGGGTATTTGGCGGGCTTGGATTTTCTACTTTATCATCCATCTTATCAAGATCACCTATATCCTCAACATGTGTTTCATTATAATCCAACCCTAACATTTTCCCAAGTATCTCAAGTGCTTCTCTAGGCATCTTAACTTCTATATCCGAATCATAAGGATCATCCTCAATATTATGACTGCTATATTCAAATTGCCCAAAAGATTCATCATGTGTTTCTTGAGATTCATCATCATCGATCATAAAACCTAGGTCTTTTTGATCAATGTGATCATGTTTGGCTAAATCCTCCATCACATCAAGGTCACCTATGTGTTTGTTTTGTACTATGGCATTACATGACAACCACTTAGGTATCTCAACACTAACATATTCATCCCCAAACAAACTTGTTTCATGATCCTCAAAATTTGTGGTCAATTGACTTGTACTAACGTTTGTTGGGTTGTCTACTATATAATAATATTGGGCACACTCTTCAATAGCTTCCCATGCTTTCTCAGCACTTAATTCCCTAATATCCCTGCCGGCAATATGGTAAATGTACCTTTGGGCTTGTCGGTCGACATGATTGTAAAAGAATTGAGTTAGGGACCAAAAATCGAAGTTATGATGAGGGACTTTTTGGAGTAAATATTTAAAACGAGTCCATGCATCATAGAGAGGTTCATCTTTATGTTGTTTAAACATCAAGATGTCATATGGAGTGGGTGAATTACGTGGTTGGTAGTATGGTGGATTCGCGTTCTCCATAATGGTGAACGGAAGAGTCAATGGAAATTACGAACAAACACACAAAGAAATAAGATAGACTAAAGAAAACCTAGAAAAATAAAATAAAAATCTCACTAGAAGGAATCTAGTGAGTAGACCTAATAAAATAAAAATTCAACCTAAACAATAACTATTCCCCGGCAGCGGCGCCAAAAACTTGATGCGTGGGTTTTGCAACCTTACAACAGGTTTTACCTCTCGAGGGATCTCAAGAGGCTTACAACCCCACCAGGCAGTGTACCTGACCGATGTAGTATAGTGTAGTGGTAAGTACGGGGGATTGATCGTTCTCCACAGGGAATAGTGTTCGTTAGGTGTGAAAGGCTACTCTAATTAGGTCTAAGGGTTGAGGAAGATTCTTTTTATGTTTTTATAATTTTATGAAAGCAAGTAAAATCTCGGGTTTTGAAGGAGTGGGCGGAATTAGTTGCTAGTCAACTAACCCAAATTACTACAAATGCAAATAAAATAAAATAACAAAAATGAAAAGTGGTGAGAAACTTATGTGTAGAGAAATGTGTTTACTTAGATTTCCTTACTCCCTAACTATCTTTTACCGGTTAATTAGTGTGTATTAGTCGCGTGGATGACGGGTGTATTCCTTAATACCATTCGTGGGGTGGCGTACTTACTTCCCCAAACTCTACAAGCTCCTACTTCACTCCTATGTCGAGCCGGCTAGGAAGCTCCTAACATGGGATCACTAGAATTCGCTTGTGCATTAAATACAACCATAAAAACCTTTAGTACGCGTTTGGTTCATGTTTCTTAAGACGTTCAAGCAAGTTACCGAATAGGAAGTTAGCCAGTTTTCTTAAGCCTAACATAGATAAACAATCATCCAATACAACTAATAACACACTAACAACCAATAATCAATAGCTAGGTTTCATTAGATCTAAGCAAACACAAGATAAAATTAGCCTAACATGTTAAACAAAAGACAAGCATAAGATAGAATCAAACAACACATAGACATATTGAATGATTAATTGATAACTTATCTTTCAATGAAACATGGAAGATCTCAAGGCAAGAAGCCCTGAAAAAGTAGCTAAAATCGTCTTAGGGTTTTATCCCAAAATTCCACACACTAAGCTCTCCCTTAATGACAAAAAATTAGAAAACTATATATAGACTTTGACATCTGACGGCGTCACCTTATGCATTGTGACGCCGTCACCTCGCCGCTTTTAGGGTTCCCGGATGACCATCTTGACGCCGTCCCTCTTTAGCTCTTCAAAAATCCATTCTGGCTTATCAAGGCTTGACGCCGTCGGATCCTAAACGTGACGCCGTCCCCTTATGATTTAAGCCGTGACGCCCTTGATTTAGTTAAAGCGTGACGCCGTCAGAATTCTCATGCAAACTCACTGGCCCGTCATGAGTAAATTTCACATCCAACTTTTCTTGCCAAGGCATGACGCCGTCTGGAGTTAATGTTGACGCCGTCAAAGGTGACTTTCAGCACAATTTTGAGACTTTGCCGTTTTCTTCACTTTTATGCTCCAAAAACGTCCAAAATGCCTCCTTTTCCAGATTTCTCCTCAAAAGTACCTAAAATGACAAAAGGAACGATTTAGGGCAATATTTGATCAAATAAATACGATTTCGGGCTTAAATGACCCCTTAAAAGCGGTACACTTTTCGCCTCATCAATGGGAAAAGTATATAAACTACCGCCTCCATTCACTGTAATATCCACAGTTAAAAAATCACATTTCCACCATTTTTACATCTTCGAATCTGCTATCAAGAAACCGATAATTCGAAGGTAATAGCGTGTGCGCACATTCTGAAACACAAAATGGTGTTGCAACTTCAGGATTTCACTTCTAATATAACCGAAGGTGAACTGAATCAGTTCACCTCGGATTACTTTATCCCTTTGGGTCTGCACCCAGAGGTACCAGGTCCCAATGCCACCATCGCGAATTTCCCCGTAGGGAAAGTGGGGCTATATACGCGCTTTTTCGAGTGGGCGAATCAGCGCGTACCCATTTCCGTGCTGCTGAGTGATATACTTAATTATTACGAGCTCCACATCTCACAGTTGCATTGTATTGGTGCTGGGAAGATTGCCAATTTTGAGGTGAACTGTCGCTTGTTAGCGATTCATCCGACCCTCCAATTATTTCGCGCGTTCTATCACGCAACGTGGTCAAATGGTTGGGTTACCTTCTCTAAGCGCGTAGGCAAGTTACAATGCTATGTGCAGAAGGTAGATAAACTCAAGGACTGGAGGGAGAAATTCTTTTGGGTTGACGCCGCCGTTTTTTCTTCCAATTTTCAATTTTACACCCGTGCCACTCTGCCCAAGGATGAGCGCCCCCCCGAGACGTGGATAACGCGGATCATGCGGCGATCATTGATGAGAACCGCCTTCCCATCAAGCCATATCCGGAAGCGTTCCTGGTGCATATGGGCATCAGTCGCAACTACTTCGAGTTTGAGACAGAGGTTCCCACATTCTTGGATGCGGATGGCACGGGTGGGTGCTCCTTACTGTCGTTATTAATGTAAGCGTTTCTTCGTTTTCCATACTTTATGTAACTTGCTTCTCTTTGTCTACTTTATACGCAGAGATGGATCTTTTTGCGGTTGTTAACTTGGAGACACCGCGTTCCGTGGCAGTGGGGGTGCGTCCTCTGAGGGAGGGTGAGAAGACTATTCTGGAGGCGACGGCAGGGCGCGTCGTGGACTTGGTGATTCCAGAGTCCGAGGGCTCCCCTGATGTGGTGGTAGCTGAGCCGTTGCAGGAGGTAGCTCCTCCTTTACAGCAGGGTCCTGACACTGCGCAACCTCTTCCTAATGAAACGCTGATTCATTTAGAGGATACTGACAGTGAAATGGAGGAGCGCTCCTAACTGACGCGCAAGAGAGCGCTTGGTGGTTATGGTGAAGGGTCTTCCAAGAGGCCGCGATCTGAGGCTGAGGAGAGTCCATCTTTTACTGAAGTGCAGATGAAGTAAGTATCTTAGTTATTAGTTATGAACTTTTGTCAAGTTATACTTTATTCTAACTTTGTTTCTTCGTGTCCTCAGTGTGGATGAGAAGTCTGGTGGGAGTACGTCCATGACTGAGATTGAGAAGGACGTGTCCTCGTCTCCTCCCCCCATGTGAGTATTTCTTAGCAATCCCTTAGGATTTTGTATATGCTTGACTGTTTTCCGTGCGCTGACCTTGCTTCTTGATCTTTTACGCAGTGAACGGCCTGTGGAGGACGCTGGTGTCGTAGATGGAAATGCGCCCCCCAAGGTGAGTCCCTTAATGGATGGGGCGCCTTCACCAAGGGATATTGGAGGGGAATCAAGGCCGTTGAACTCTATAATGGAGGAGTTGGCTTCCATCGCTGTGCGCCAGTCTGAGCTGGTGGCACAAGCCAGGGTGTGCCAGTCCGAGGAAGTTTCCAGACTGCAGGCGCAGTTAGCGTCTGTTCAGGCTGAGTTAGCAAGCTCTAAAGCTGAGCAGCTGAGCTCCAAGGCTAAACTGGAGCGCGCAGAAGCGTCTGCGCAAAGATTGGCTGAGGGTAAGCTCTTGGTGATGGCTGAGCTGGAGCAGGAGCGTGCTGATGCGGACCGTCAGAAGCGTAACTCTTTATGGGCGCTGAAGTACTTGCAACAGAATAGGAGCAAGCACTTTGCCAACATTGAGGAGTTCCGTAGCCGCATGGAGCTTGCGCTGAAGATGCAAGAGGAGAAGCTCCGCAGGCTCAGCATTGAATATGATGAGGAGCTATACCCCCATATGGTTCAGTCCGTGGCTGAGCGCAGGTACATGCTGCTTTATCTCTTTATAACATGTATATATTTTAGACCCTCTTTCTTATTAACACTTGTGTTATTTCGTAGGTGGTTGATCAGTCATGGTCTTCGCCTGGCCGCCATGTGTACGCTGGAGCATCCTGAGGTCACCACGTCCTTTGGAAAGGTTGTGGAGTGCGCTATTGCGCACGGTGAGACCTTGGCCGCAAACAAGCTTGCTGAGGCCAAGTTGTTGACCGTGCCGCTTGCCGAGGTGCCTGGGTACAAGGCGAATGCCCGTGCTGAGCTTGTTGCTGCCATGGAAGAGCTAAAAAAGCTTGAGCTTCCGCATATCGCTCGTTTGGAGCGTGATCAGGATCAGCCTATCAGCGTGATCATGGCGGGGCTCACTCTTCCCAGGCATCTGCAGGATGATGCAGATCAGCAATTGGACTTCTACTTGAAGCCTGACGTAGCGCAGTTGAAGGTACCCATTTTTGCTCAGCCTCGTGACATTCTGAATCCTTTCCGTATTGAGAAAGAGATTTCTTTGCAAAGGTCTCTAAATGCTCATGTTTCCAGAGTCGCAAGAAAGAAAGGCGTGAAAGGGAAGGCCACCCTGTGCGGCATAGGCGCTGCGCATCTGCCTAGATCCGACGGTGTGCCTGTTTCCGTGGCCACCGTTTCCCTTGACGATGCAGAGTTGTTGAATCGACTCGAGGATGCAAAGGAAACGGCTATGAGTGGGGGCTCCAGCTAGCTAAGGCGTACATATAGCATTTAGCTTTTTTGTACAAGTCTTTTGTAGAAACGTATTCTATGTATAAAAGGTTGCTTTTGTACTTGGTGTTTTTACAACTTCCAAATACTTATGCTTTTGAACTCGTAGTTCTTATATGACTTATGTATTCTTGCGTGAAGATATCTTTAAGTGTCTAAGCGTACTTAGAAAAGAAGAATCATTATTATGTATGAATTTCCTTAAATAAGGACCGTAGTCGTGTATTGAATTTTTCCAACTTAATGAAAAGAAGGGAATCATAGTCGTCTATGTAAGTTTACTTGTCGTATTTTACTTTGAGGAATCAAGAGTCTTGATTTCCTGAGTTGTTAAACGCGCACAGTGTGCCCTTGTGTGCATCCGTCGTGGGGTGCGTAAGGAACTTGCGCCAACGTCTTGAGCGCAAGGTGTTTAACAAGGATTCGTGATCCAATGTTGATGGGTTTGCAACCCTCTTACTCAACGAGTTGTTTATTAGGTTTACTCATCCTTTCTGCCATCGTGGGTCTTAGTGTGTGCATGCACGCCATGTAGGCAGGATTATAACAATATTGAAACACGATAATGAAAGATGCAAACAATAGAGTTAAATGTGTTATGGAGTTAGCTAGAAACCATAACGTTTTATTAATACTTGCAAGTTTTAAAAGAGAATACTTATCTAGATAATACTTAAAAAATAAAATTACATGGATCTTTATTGGGGGCACTTTCTAAAGTGCGTGTGTGTCCATGTTGGGCCGTAGCCTGCTTTAAAGATAGCACCGTTTAAGGTTGCGGACGTTCCACGTTCGCTGTAGCTCGTGTCCGTCCTTGTCGCGTAGCTTGTACGCTCCATTGCCAAGTGCTTCTATGACCTCGTAAGGTCCTTCCCACTTTGGTCCTAGCTTACCAGTGTCTTCTGCGCGGCTTGAGTCGTTCTCGCGGTATACGAAGTCACCTGGTCTGAATGAAGTGCTGCGTACTTTGGCATCATAGTATCCTTTCATTCTTGACTTGGCTTTCTCTTCGCGTATTGCTGCGCGTTCACGTCGCTCTTCCAATAGATCTAAGTCTATGCGCCGCTCATCATCATTGGTTGCCGCGTTAACTTCCGCAGTACGGATGGTTGGCATTCCAATTTCAGCTGGTATTACAGCTTCTGTCCCATAGACCAAAGAGAAGGGAGTGTCCCCGTTGCTAACCTTGATGGTTGTTCGGTGCGCCCAGAGAACATGTGATAGTTCTTCTACCCATCTTCCTTTGTGTCTGTCCAGGTGCGCTTTGATTCCTTCACCTAGGCTTCTATTTGCGCGTTCAACCAGACCATTGGTTTGTGGATGAGTTACTGATGCAAAGTGTTGCGTGATGTTCAGCTGTTCGCACCAATCTTTGAACGGGTTATCACGGAATTGTTTTCCTTTATCTGAGATAATTTCACCAGGTAATCCAAAGCGACATACTATGTTGTCCCACACGAATCGTTTTATCTGGTTACCTGTTATGGTTGCTACTGCCTTTGCTTCGATCCACTTAGTAAAGTAGTCTATTGCCACAATAAGGAATTTCAATCCACCTGCGGCAATAGGGAAAGGTCCAGCGATGTCGATACCCCATTTGTAGAATGGCCATGGCGATGTAATAGGCGTTAGTTCATGCTGTGGTCGGCGCGGAATGGGTCTGTGAACTTGGCAATCACTGCACTTCCGTACCAAATCTCGCGCGTCACGGTGCATAGTTGGCCAATAGTATCCAGACCTTAGGGCGCACGCTACAATGGACCGTGGTCCTGAGTGCATGCTGCATGAGCCTGCGTGGATTTCTCGAAGTACATAGTCTGCCTGGAGAGGTCCAACGCACCTAAGCCATGGTTGTAGGAATGAGCGTCTATATAAGACGTCATCTCTAAGCTCGAATCGCTGCGCTGTGCGCCGGATTCTTCGAGCTTCCTTCTGTTCTTGGGGGAGTATGCCCTTGCTAATGAATTCAATGATTGGTGTCATCCACGTAGGGCCTTCTTCTGCTATCACTGTGGATACTTCCCTCTCGGAGATCGACTTGTCTTTCAGGATTTCTACCAATACTTGTTTTGACAAATGTGCGAAGCTTGTAGACGCAATTTTGCTTAATGCGTCTGTTTTCTTGTTTTCCCCTCTAGGGACTTGTGTGATTGTGAATCTGTCGAATCCTTGGATTAAGGATTTTGTTTTTTCAAGGTATTGGATCATGTTTTCCTCCTTAGCCTCGTATTCTCCTGATACTTGGTTGGCCACCAATCGGGAATCTACGTTTGCCTTTAGGTTGCGTACACCCATTCGTGTCGCGATACGTAGTCCAGTGATTAGGGCTTCGTATTCTGCCTCGTTGTTCGTGGCGGTGAATTCAAAGCGCAGTGCGTAGGTGAATTCGGCTCCTTCTGGGTTAGTGAGAATAAGACCACCTCCTGATCCATCTACGCATGAGGATCCATCAGTGAATAGAATCCATGGTTCTTGAGGTTCCCCCTTGCTTGTCGCAGGTGTAGTGTCAGTATCTGGCTTCTCAATGATGAAGTCGGCCAATATCTGCCCTTTGATTGCAGTGCGCGGTCTGTATGATATGTTATGCTCACCCAGTAACACACTCCATTTTTGTAGGCGTCCCGATGCGTCGGGTCTCGAGATAACCTGTTTGATGGGTTGGTCTGTGATAACAGCTATTGGGTGCGCCTGGAAATACCTGCGCAGTCTTTTCGCTGCAAACATTAAGGCTAGGACCAACTTTTCCATTGCTGTGTAGTTAACCTCTGTCTTCTTGAGCGCCTTACTAACAAAATAGATGGGTGTTTGGACGGAGTTCCTGTCTGTCAGTAGCACTGCGCTGACTGCTCCCTGAGTCGCAGATAGGTACATGATCAGCTCTTCCCCTGGTCGGGGCGCGACAAGCTTTGGGAGCGCTGCTATGTGTTTTTTTAGCTGTTGGAAGGCCTCTTCTGCTTCCGCGGTCCACCTGAAGTCTCCCTTTTTTGTGCACTTCTTGAGTGTTTTGAATAGGGGAAGTGACTTGTCCGCTGATTTGGATAAGAATCGGTTCAGTCCGGCTAGCTTGCCGTTTAGTGACTGAACTTCCTTCAGTGTGCGCGGTGAGGGAAGGTCGATGACTGCTTGGGTCTTTTCTGGGCAAGGCTTGATCCCATCGGGTTCTATCAAATACCCGAGAAACATGCCTTCTGTAGCGCCAAATGTACACTTCTTGGGGTTCAATTTCATGTTGATTCTCCTTAGTGTTTTGAACGTTTCCTCCATGTCGCGCACTAGTTCTTCCTCAGTATGGCTTTTGATGACGAGATCATCGACGTATACTTCCAAGATGCGGCCTACTTGTTTCTCGAACGCAGTGTCTACCAATCGTTGGTATGTTGCTCCTGCGTTCTTTAGGCCAAAGGGCATCTTTGTATAGCAGTAGACCCCTTGACTTGTGTGGAAGGCCGTTTTTTCTTCGTCTCCCTCCTCCATTTGAATTTGGTGGTACCCCTTGTATGCGTCCAGGAAGCATTTGAAGGGATATCCACACAGAGATTCGATCTTCCAGTCTATCTCCGGTAGCGGGTAGCAGTCCTGTGGACATGCTTTGTTGAGGTCTGTGAAGTCTACGCACATTCTCCAACTGCCATCGCTTTTCTTTACCATTACTGGGTTGGAGAGCCAGTCATGGTAGTAGACTTCCCGCATGATGCCTGCGTCTACTAGTTTATGTACTTCTTCCAGGATGGCTTTTGCGCGGTCTGGGGCTTGTCCGCGCATTTTCTGTCGTATTGGAGGATATCCTTGTCGGATTTGCAGCTTGTGTTCCGTGATGGAGCGTGGCACTCCTGTCATATGCTTTGGTTCCCATGCAAAAATATCCAAGTTATTTTGCAGGAGTGCGCATATAGCTGATTTGCTTTTGTCAGACAGAGACCCGCCAATAGATACCTGTTGATCCGAGTAGTCAGGGTGAATGGCGACCTTTAGGTTTGGGACTTTGATTGCGCGCTGTTCTGGAACATCGCCTACGTCATTTGTCACTGCGTTGCATTCTTTGGGTGGTATGGTGGTATTGTAAAGAGTGACAATACCTCCTTCCACTGGGAACTTGAGCATCCCGTGCGCTGTGGATGGCACGGCGCGGATGGATGATATTCCAGGTCTCCCGATGATGCCGTTGTACGGAGAGGGGGATCTGATTACCATGAAGTTCATCCAGGTGACCGTAGAGTGTGGTTTGTCACCAAATTCTACAAGTAGACGTAATTGCCCCATGGGCCATATCTTCTCCCCTGTGAAGCCAGTGAGTGGCGTTGTGGCTGGGATCAACTGAATCTGTATCTCAGGTCGCAGCTTCTTGAAACAGTGTTCATATATAATATCAGCGGATGCACCTCCATCTATATACATGCGACGGATGTCGTGACCCCCCGTATGTATTTCAATGGTAAGTGGATCCACTATTGCGTTGTTCGCAGTCAGGGAGGGGAAAGAAATTTCATTTCCCTTAGAAAACCGTTGACTGACTTTCTGTCTTGTCGCGCGCTGCCATGGCTGTATCATGTAGATGATATCTGCCTTTTCTTTTGATGTCTCTTTCTTGGCCCCTGGTTTTGGTTTGTCTTTCCCTTCTCTGATGTTTTTTACGAGGTGGTCCATCTTTCCTTCCTTTACCAATTTGTCAATCAATTGGCGCAGTTGGACGCACTCGTTGGTTGTGCGGCCTTTCTGTCCATGGTATTCGCAATAACCATTCCCTGTGCGCCGATCCTCTGGGGTGCGCATTGGTGGTGGTTTCGGGAAGTTCGCCCCTTCAGTCGCGAATATCTCCTTTGGAGTTTTTGTTAATGGGGTGTACTTGTCGTTTCCCCTTCCACCGCCTTGAGTACGATAACTCTTATTACGATTGCCACTCTGGTCATTGGATTGTCTCCTTGACTCTTCTTGTGGCCTATGGTTCGAGTAGCCCTTCTTGCTATCCGCAGCGGCTGCTTCTCCTTGGACGAAAGACCTCGTGCGCTTCATGAGTTCGTCAAAAGTTAGGGGAACCTTATCGTTTAACTTTTTTATCAAATCTGGGTTATTGATTGCATTCATAAAACCCGATATTTTTAGTATCTCTGGGCACGCCTTGACTTGCATGCACTCGTCCTTAAAGCGTTCCATGAAAGCGCTTGTGGATTCCCCTTGTCGCTGTTTAACCCTAGCGAGTTCGACAGGGTTTTTGGCGCACTTCTTCCTTTGAGTAAAGTTTAAGTGAAACGCCTTGCGCAACTCTTCAAACCCACCGATGCTTCTGCGTGGAAGCTTACTAAACCAGTTGCGCGCATTCCCTACTAATGTAGAGTTGAACATATGGCACCACACAGGTTGTGGCCAATTTTCGATAGTGGCTGCTGATTCGAAAATTTTTAGGTGATCATCAGGATCACCTGTCCCATCATATGTTTTGACGTTAGCAGGCATGCGCCTTTTCTTATTTTCCGAAAAATCGCTGATGCGTCTAGTGAACGCATCAACCTTTTGGCGACGCCAGGGAAGAGACATGTCTTCGTCTTCCTGGTCGCGATATTTTCCTCTTGATTTCCTGTGTCCAGTTTCTTTGTCCTCGTTGTCCGAGGAATCACTTGAGGATGAGCGCACTCTTTTGCGATGCTTGCGCCGACTATTATCAGAATCTGAGCTTGTTCCTCTGCGGCGCTTGCGCCGACTATCATCAGAATCAGAGCTGGAAGGGCTTTCACTTGGGGAACACCGTCGCCCAAGCCTATCCTGAATCCTGCGACTGCCAAGCCTAGCGTGGACATTGGCGCGCCGTTCCCCCTCTTCAGGCTCCTCCAGATGTTGAAGATCGGCTGCTTCATCCTCCATAACCCTCCTTCCAATCCTGGTAAACACTGGTTGTTTGCGGCTATCCTTCTCGCGTCTTTCCTTTCGGTAGTGCGGTGGGGACGCCTCATGCTCAGGGTCAAAGTTGAGTCTGGCGTGCAGACTTTGGCTTGACCTCTTCTTTGCCTCCTCTCGCATGAGCGCAGCCAAGGCTTCGTAGTTTTGAGATACAAAGTCGCTTGGCGCCAATCCGGAAGTGACTCCTTCTAGCGCGATGGAGTCTGTTTCCAAGGCAGGATCCTTGTTTCGGATAGGCGCATTGGGAGGTTCAGTGAAGTTCACCTCTGGCATGGCAAGAGGAGTGCGCTCCAGTTCTATCGCGCTAGTACTTGTTGTAATAGCGGGGGTAGTCCTGGTAAGTGATTCCACTGTAGGAAAGACCAGATCTGAGTGCGCTCCTAAGCTTCCAGGCGTGCTGGTTGTCCCAGAGGCCTGCTTAGAGGCCGCATCAGTTTGATGCTTCTTCCCTAGTGGGTCATCGTGCGCTTTCTTCCCATGCGGACTCTTGTGACTTCCGTGTTTCGTCATTCTAGTTCTTGGTAAAATTCTTAGTGTAGGGTCCCACGGATGGCGCCACTTGTTGATACAAAAGTTGGGCGTTCCTTGTTAAGACTCCTTTTCTCGTACCAATTAGATCTTAATGCTTGATGGAACCAGCGCACTAAGAAAAAGAGCAAACACCGTTAGGCTTATCGAGGGATTGTCTCCCCCGATTATCCTCCGGCGTGAGAGTAAGTAATCGAAGTTTAGGGTTTAGTGAAGAGTTAGGGTTTTAGTAGATCGTACCTTTACCGAGGGCCTGGGTGCCCTTTATATACACGTGAAACCCTAGTAGGTTTCGTGTTCCCTACTCCTCGGCGTATTCGCCGATATCGGATATTTGGTATATATCCCCTTTATTTAGCAGATACGCCATATCCAATCCGAAAATAACTTTGGGCTTGGGCCTTGTAGGCCCAAACCGTATAACTGGTAGTCCAGTTATCGCCATAGCGGCCCATACGTGGTGGGCTTAAGTATTTAGTATTGTTTACTAATCGGGTCCGTGACCCGGGTGTAGACTATACGTCATCAGTAAGAAAAAACAAATAACATAAATGTCTGACCACCTCTGATACAGTAAGATTATAAAAAACAAACAAACAACATTATTTCATTCAGATTCAGACTTTATAGTCACATCTTATTAATAAGATGTGGTAGTCAGATTCAGACCCAAAACATCTTAATGAAACAAACACACCCTAAGTTTCATATTTCACTAGATACGCATTTGAGCAGGTATGGAGCCAAGAATTTATATTGTGGGGGCTCAATTTTTTTTCCCTATAGTAACATACAATTACTTGTTTTAGAAGTTGAATTGAAGTTTGAATCGTTCGACATACAGGTTCAATGTTTTTTTTTTTTTTTTTTTTGGTAGTAACATGCAATTAGTTGACTGGTTGAGGGATGAACAAAATGGGCAAACGTTGGTTTAAATGGTAGTGAAGATGGAGAAGTGGCATGGGCCGGATTGAAGACTCTATGAAATGTGGGCTATTATCCAAGCTACAAGGTGGGCTAGTTGGCCCGTTGAGGGTGGCCGAGCACCCTGAACTAGGGGTGTTCACGGATCGAGTAATATCCACAGTAACCGAAAACTAAAACCGAATCGAACCGAAAAAAAAACTGAACCGAATTCGTAAACGAATCAAATTGGTTACAACCGAACCGAACCGAACCGAACTAAATATTTGGTTATCGGTTTGGATATGGTTTTGACAATGAAAACCGAAAACCGAATTCTTATAAATATATATATATTTTCTATGTATTTATATGAAAAAATTACTAAAACCTTTTTTTACTATAAATATAAACATTTTTCTATGTATTTATATGAATTAAAAAAAAAAAAAAAAAAAAAAAAAAAAAAAAAAAAAAAACTAAAACTAAAACTAAAACTCTTTTTTAATATAAATATATCATTATTTAAGTTTGAAATTGTGCTAAAAATACAAATAATTAAATGAAAAAATAATTAAAATTATGTAATTCGGGTTATTCGGTTCGGTTTTCGGTTATAGGGGTTCAGTTTTCGGTTATTCGGTTCGGTTGAATCAAATTTTAATTTGGTTCGGTTCGGTTTTCGGTTTGACCCAGAAATTTTTTTTAACCAAACTAACCAAACCGAATAACCTGATAACCGAACCGATGAACACCCCTACCCTGAACCCCCTACTGGTTCCGTCCCGGTGTTTGAGGATAGCAAAGTCGAAAACGAAAAACTGTCATATGTTTCCCTATTTACAAAGAATATCTTCCCTGTCTAAAACATTTCCATCAAATACAAAAATGAAAAATGTCTCGGAAGTCAATTTATTGAATCAAATTAAAGGATACAACAGTGAAACCAATAATTTGAATTTTGAACATTAAATTTAGTTTGACATTGTGATGGGAAACATTATATCCAATAATTTTGTGTTCGATGATATTTCGCATCTAATCTGAATGGACAATTGGTTTTACATGTTTTGGTTTTCCGTTTTTCACTACCGTGAGGTTCATAGTTCCCACCCTTTGTACACCTATAATTGACTTCGCACATCTGACCATTTTGTGATTTGGTTCTATGTTTAACAATGACAAAACCGAGCTCCCGAGCTATATTTTGCACCCACTCAGTTACTTCCTCTAAAGAACCGAAAACCTGACAATACATAACAAATTTTATAACATATATTTTTTTAAATAATACTTTTATAACTTTTTAACATTTACATTTTTACATTTTTTTTATAACTTTTTTAACATTTACATTTTTACATTTTTTTATAACTTTTTTAACATTTACATTTTTACATTTTTTTATAACTTTTTTAACATTTACATCTTTAACTTTAACATTTACATCTTTAATACAACAATTAAAAAAAAAAAAAAAAAAAAAAAAAAAAAAAGAAGATAAATACGAAAAAACGCGTTTTCCGGGTCGGTATAAAACATTTTCTCTCTCTCTTTTTCTCACACATGTGTGTGTGAAAAGCGTTATCTCTCTCTCTTTTCTCTCTCTTTATTAGATCTAAAATAGTTTTAGATCTGTTTTTGTTGCGATGGATTTGTTGTGATGGATTTGTGATTATGTGATACGTTGGTGGGTGATTATGTGATATGTGATTCTTCTTGATGGTTTCTTGTTAGATCTGTGATTTTTAGGGTTTCTAAAAAATTAGGGTTTCTAAAAAAATTTGGGGTTTTCTTAAAATCGTTTGATTTATTACGATTAAACATACTTAATTGTAAGATACGTGCTCTAATTGAGCAGATCTACAAGTTTTTTTGGAAACGCCTAATTTTTAAAAATTAGGGTTTGGGTTGGGTGGTTCTCTGGTGGGTGATTATGTGCTTCTGTGGTGGGTTATTATGTTATATGTGATACTTTGTGATGGTTTCTTGATAGATCTGTGATTTTTAGGGTTTCTATAAAATTAGGGTTTGGGTTGGGTGGTTCTCTGGTGGGTGATTATGTGCTTCTGTGGTGGGTTATTATGTTATATGTGATACTTTGTGATGGTTTCTTGATAGATCTGTGATTTTTAGGGTTTCTATAAAATTAGGGTTTGGGTTGGTGGATCTGTGGTGGGTGATTATGTGATATGTGATACTTTGTGATGGTTTCTTGATAGTTCTGTGATATGTGATATGTTGTGATGTTGGTGTTTCTGTGGTGGGTGATATGTGATATGTTGTGATGTTGTGGGTGGTTCTGTGGTGATTATGTGTTTGATTTATTACAATTAAACATTCTTAATTGGAAGATACGTGTTCTAATTGAGCAGATCTATAAGTTTTTTTTTAAACGCCTAATTTGTTAAAAATTAGGGTTTGGGTTGGTGGATCTGTGGTGGGTGATTATGTGATATGTGATACTTTGTGATGGTTTCTTGATAGTTCTGTGATATGTGATATGTTGTGATGTTGGTGTTTCTGTGGTGGGTGATTATGTGATATGTGATATGTTGTGATGTTGTGGGTGGTTCTGTGGTGGGTGATTATGTGATATGTGATATGTTGTGATGTTGTGGGTGGTTCTGTGGTGATTATGTGTTTGATTTATTACAATTAAACATTCTTTGTGATGGTTTCTGTGGTGGGTGATTATGTGATAGTCAAATAGGCACCGTTTATATAGTCCATGCCTTATGGGATATGTGATACTTTGTGATGGTTTCTTGATAGTTCTGTGATATGTGATATGTTGTGATGTTGGTGTTTCTGTGGTGGGTGATTATGTGATATGTGATATGTTGTGATGTTGTGGGTGGTTCTGTGGTGATTATGTGGGTAGGTTAACACCTTGATCTGCCACTTTGAGTGGTATGAATACCTGCTCTGGCCTACCCCATTCCCCACAGGCTTGTGATGAAACTGTTTTTATTTTAAAAAACTTGATTTTGGCAATGGCAATGATGATTTTATAAAAAAAAAAACTTGATTTTGGCATGGCATTTCCGAATGGACGGCAAAACAAAAAAATGATTTTGCAACCTTTGATGTTGCAGCCAAATATGAAAGCAGTTTTGTTATAAATCTGAGCCTTTACCTGATTTGTGTAAAATTGTGAATTCGACATTTGTTGATGGTTCTGTGAGCCCTATTTGGCTATATAAACGGTGTGGCTATTTGTGGCTATTTGTACTTTTTGTACTTCTTGATGGTGGATTATGGTTGGTGGTTCTGTTGTGGGTGAATATTTGATGGTGGATTATGGTTGGTGGTTCTGTGTTGGGTGATTATTTGATGGTGGATTAAGGTTGGTGGTTCTGTGGTGGGTGATTATGTGATGGTGGATTATGGTTGGTGGTTCTGTGGTGGTTGATTATGTGTTGGTGGATTCTAGTTGGTGGTTCTGTGGTGGTTGTAGTGTTTGTGGTTCTGTGGTTGTTTTTGATATGGTTGATATGGTTGTAGTGTTTGTTGTGAGCTTTGCTTGTGATTGAGCTTTGTTTATAATCGAGCAAAGCTGCAGTTTGGGAATCTTACTGTTGGGCTTGTTTGTTTTTTACGGGCATGCAGTTTGGGAATCTTACTGTTTTGCGACATGCTTGTATCAATTTGTGATTACAATCTGTGCTTTCAGCTTTTGTGGATTGTGGAATCTGCTTTTGTGGATTGTGTTAACAATCTGATATCCAGGCCCCCCCTTGTGTGCAATTGTGTGGAATCTGCACTTGGACAATGGTTTTAACTTTGTGTTTCACTTTTGGTTATAAGGCGATGACGAAAACTGAATGGCATGGCAAAGTGATATTTTTATCACTTTGCAGCCTTCAAAACCGAATGGCATGGCAAAGTGATATTTTATCACTTTGCAACCTTCGAATCCGAGCCTTACTAAAAATCTACATTTTTTTCTATTACGTTTTCAAATCTGAGCCTATACGGCGATGACGAAATCTGCACTTTGTGTTGTGTGAAATCTGCAGTTGACTATATTATTGTATTGATTATGGAGTGTGTTTGCATGAACTATATAAACGGTAGCTATTTCCCTATATAAACGGTGGCTATGTATGCTATTGGGAGGTGCTATATAAACGGGGTCTAGTTTGACCCCGTACATAGCTAACTTTTTTTTGTCAGTTTTTTTCAGTTTTTTGCTTTTTTTTTTTCTGTTTTTTTCTGTTTTTTGTCCTATGCTGTCTTTTTTTTCAAGCAAGCTAAAGTAATAAGTGTTTTTTTTTTTGTTTTGTGTCTTTGTAATTTTTTGTCCAAAAGTCCAACTGCATAACACACAAACACACTCCATAACCAAAGTGCAGATTCCACACAAACACACTCCATAATCAATACAATAATATAGTCAACTGCAGATTCCACACAACACAAAGTGCAGATTTCGTCATCGCCTTATAGGCTCAGATTTGAAAACGTAATAGAAAAAAATGTAGATTTTTAGTAAGGCTCGGATTCGAAGGTTGCAAAGTGATAAAATATCACTTTGCCATGCCATTCGGTTTTGAAGGCTGCAAAGTGATAAAAATATCACTTTGCCATGCCATTCAGTTTTCGTCATCGCCTTATAACCAAAAGTGAAACACAAAGTTAAAACCATTGTCCAAGTGCAGATTCCACACAATTGCACACAAGGGGGGGGGGCCTGGATATCAGATTGTTAACACAATCCACAAAAGCAGATTCCACAATCCACAAAAGCAGAAAGCACAGATTGTAATCACAAATTGATACAAGCATGTCGCAAAACAGTAAGATTCCCAAACTGCATGCCCGTAAAAAACAAACAAGCCCAACAGTAAGATTCCCAAACTGCAGCTTTGCTCGATTATAAACAAAGCTCAATCACAAGCAAAGCTCACAACAAACACTACAACCATATCAACCATATCAAAAACAACCACAGAACCACAAACACTACAACCACCACAGAACCACCAACTAGAATCCACCAACACATAATCAACCACCACAGAACCACCAACCATAATCCACCATCACATAATCACCCACCACAGAACCACCAACCTTAATCCACCATCAAATAATCACCCAACACAGAACCACCAACCATAATCCACCATCAAATATTCACCCACAACAGAACCACCAACCATAATCCACCATCAAATATTCACCCACAACAGAACCACCAACCATAATCCACCATCAAGAAGTACAAAAAGTACAAATAGCCACAAATAGCCACACCGTTTATATAGCCAAATAGGGCTCACAGAACCATCAACAAATGTCGAATTCACAATTTTACACAAATCAGGTAAAGGCTCAGATTTATAACAAAACTGCTTTCATATTTGGCTGCAACATCAAAGGTTGCAAAATCATTTTTTTGTTTTGCCGTCCATTCGGAAATGCCATGCCAAAATCAAGTTTTTTTTTATAAAATCATCATCGCCATTGCCAAAATCAAGTTTTTTAAAATAAAAACAGTTTCATCACAAGCCTGTGGGGAATGGGGTAGGCCAGAGCAGGTATTCATACCACTCAAAGTGGCAGATCAAGGTGTTAACCTACCCACATAATCACCACAGAACCACCCACAACATCACAACATATCACATATCACATAATCACCCACCACAGAAACACCAACATCACAACATATCACATATCACAGAACTATCAAGAAACCATCACAAAGTATCACATATCCCATAAGGCATGGACTATATAAACGGTGCATATTTGACTATCACATAATCACCCACTACAGAAACCATCACAAAGAATGTTTAATTGTAATAAATCAAACACATAATCACCACAGAACCACCCACAACATCACAACATATCACATATCACATAATCACCCACCACAGAACCACCCACAACATCACAACATATCACATATCACATAATCACCCACCACAGAAACACCAACATCACAACATATCACATATCACAGAACTATCAAGAAACCATCACAAAGTATCACATATCACATAATCACCCACCACAGATCCACCAACCCAAACCCTAATTTTTAACAAATTAGGCGTTTAAAAAAAAACTTATAGATCTGCTCAATTAGAACACGTATCTTCCAATTAAGAATGTTTAATTGTAATAAATCAAACACATAATCACCACAGAACCACCCACAACATCACAACATATCACATATCACCCACCACAGAAACACCAACATCACAACATATCACATATCACAGAACTATCAAGAAACCATCACAAAGTATCACATATCACATAATCACCCACCACAGATCCACCAACCCAAACCCTAATTTTATAGAAACCCTAAAAATCACAGATCTATCAAGAAACCATCACAAAGTATCACATATAACATAATAACCCACCACAGAAGCACATAATCACCCACCAGAGAACCACCCAACCCAAACCCTAATTTTATAGAAACCCTAAAAATCACAGATCTATCAAGAAACCATCACAAAGTATCACATATAACATAATAACCCACCACAGAAGCACATAATCACCCACCAGAGAACCACCCAACCCAAACCCTAATTTTTAAAAATTAGGCGTTTCCAAAAAAACTTGTAGATCTGCTCAATTAGAGCACGTATCTTACAATTAAGTATGTTTAATCGTAATAAATCAAACGATTTTAAGAAAACCCCAAATTTTTTTAGAAACCCTAATTTTTTAGAAACCCTAAAAATCACAGATCTAACAAGAAACCATCAAGAAGAATCACATATCACATAATCACCCACCAACGTATCACATAATCACAAATCCATCACAACAAATCCATCGCAACAAAAACAGATCTAAAACTATTTTAGATCTAATAAAGAGAGAGAAAAGAGAGAGAGATAACGCGTTTCACACACACATGTGTGAGAAAAAGAGAGAGAGAAAATGTTTTATACCGACCCGGAAAACGCGTTTTTTCGTATTTATCTTCTTTTTTTTTTTTTTTTTTTTTTTTTTTTTTTTTTTTAATTGTTGTATTAAAGATGTAAATGTTAAAGTTAAAGATGTAAATGTTAAAAAAGTTATAAAAAAATGTAAAAATGTAAATGTTAAAAAAGTTATAAAAAAATGTAAAAATGTAAATGTTAAAAAAGTTATAAAAAAAATGTAAAAATGTAAATGTTAAAAAGTTATAAAAGTATTATTTAAAAAAATATATGTTATAAAATTTGTTATGTATTGTCAGGTTTTCGGTTCTTTAGAGGAAGTAACTGAGTGGGTGCAAAATATAGCTCGGGAGCTCGGTTTTGTCATTGTTAAACATAGAACCAAATCACAAAATGGTCAGATGTGCGAAGTCAATTATAGGTGTACAAAGGGTGGGAACTATGAACCTCACAGTAGTGGAAAACGGAAAACCAAAACATGTAAAACCAATTGTCCATTCAGATTAGATGCGAAATATCATCGAACACAAAATTATTGGATTTTGAGGGTGAAGGATGATAGGCATAATCATGATATGCTAGATTCGTTGCATGGTGTGGCATATGCAATGCGATTAAAGGAATATGAGGTCGGGTTGGTCAAAGAATTGTCAGATTATAACGTACGACCACGTAATATACTTTCGACAATACAGGGTCGTAATCCGGATAACGTGTCTAGCGTTAAAACTATATATAACGCACAAGATAAGATCCGGAGAGCCATAGTAGGTGATAGAACTCCAATTCAGGTCCTTTACTCGCATTTGATGCATTCAGGGTATACGTATTACCCCAGGGTAAATGAGCATAACGAGCTTGAGGAGCTATTTTTTTTGCACCCCACGTCGTATGCTTTATGGTGTACATTCCCTGAAATCATGCTGATGGACTCCACATACAATACCACGATGTTTAAATTGCCACTGTTGGAAATTGTTGGAGTAACTTCAACAAATAAAACATTTTCAATGGCGTATAGCTTTTTAAACAGTGAAAAAGGGCATAATTTTCAATGGGTATTGCAACATGTGAAGGATGTGATAGACGAAAGATATTACCCACGTGTTATAGTCACTGACAGAGATTTAGCCTTGGTTGGGGCATGCAGAGCAGAATTTCCTAACGCTCAAGTGGGGGGATATCTGATGAACTCAAATAAGTACATTTTATTACTATCATTTATCCTATTAATTTGACTTGTTTTACTATATTATGTATGAGGATTGATACTTAATTGTTTACTTTTGTAATTCTCAGGTAAAAACAAGCATTTGGTGAAACTTAGCTATTTTGGACTAATTAAGGAGCAAAACGTGCATAAAGTGAAAGTCTACTGACATGGACAAGATCAAGTCAATTCTGCTCCAGATGCGCCGCATCTCACTCTCAACATGCGCCGCATCTCTATCAAGATATCACCAGATACGATCCAAGATACAAGAGGACATGCGCCGCATCTTCCCTCAGACAGAAACTATAAATACCCCGTAGACCAGACGAATTAAAGAGTTCCAAAACCCTAACACCGAAGACCGAACAGTAGGAACAAAGGACGAATTCAGTCAAGGAGGCAGCACAAGACACACCCAAATCAAAGATACAAGAGCTGTAAGAAGGTGCTGCATGTATTTAATTCATTAAGTAGTTTTGTTTTATTGTGTTAGCAAACTTTAATTCATCAGGATTGGTGGCTTGTGTAATGTGACAACGGAAAGATTGCACTCCCTTTAATACTTGCTTTCCCATCAATTAAAGTTTATATGTTGATGTCTTTGGTTACTACTTATTAGTGCATTGATAACCTCTGTGTTTATTAGTGGCTTGCGGGCATTTGACTGCGGGACATAATGTGGCTCCCACGGTTGTTTCTAAATTGATCACTTAGGAATAACTTTTAGACATAAGTAATCATTAAGGGTTTACTCGCCGATAAGAATAGGACCAACGAGAAAGGATTAACTACATACACTTCATATAAAGCTATCAATAAAACAAGTGACAATCTACTTAATTATAAGGACAGCCCTCTTATTGTCTCGAGTATCTATCTGTGTACGTGTGTGCTACTTGCTGATTCGTGCCTATTGGTTTATTTTATTATTTTAATTGCAACAAATCGTGCCAGTCTCTCAGGCTGAAACCCCCTTGCGTTAGGATATTAAAATACTGATTAGAATAACTAGATAATACGTTCCACTCTTAGTGATCGACACTCTACTTACCATTATCTTCATACTGACCGGGTACACTGCTCGTTAAGTGTGTGTGTTATTGATAAGTCGGCTAAATATAAATTTAAAACTTGAGTAGGCATTAAAACTGCTAAACCGCAACGACACATCACGCGCATCAAGTTTTTGGCGCCGCTGCCGGGGAGTGAATTGTTATTATCTGTTAATTTGATTAGTATTTTAATTAGGTTTTTCTTTTTATTAGATTAATTGCATCATTGTACTATTTTGCATATTTGTTGTATTGTGTGTTAATTGTTTTCTTTTATTTTTGTGTGTTTTATTTTTGTTTGTGTGTTTAATTTTTGTTTTTATTTCTCGTATTTTTCTGTTCTGCTATCGTTGTACTGTGCTAAATCAAACGATACGGCGCATCTGATCTCTCAGATACGGCGTATTGCGTTTAATTTTTTTTAATACAACGCGTTTAATTAATTCGATACGACGCATCTTTTCCCCAAGATACGGCGTATCTGTTTTTAATAAGAAAATTTTTCTAAGCGATAAAGTAATACGACGCATCTGCTTTTGCAGATACGGCGTATCTGTTTTTAATAAATTTTTTTTTCTAAACGTTAACGCCATACGACGCATCTGCTTTAGCAGATACGGCGTATCTATTATTTTAATTAAAAACAGTTTGCGAATTATTAAACAGATACGGCGTATCGATCTCTATCGATACGGCGCATCTTACTGAATCAAAAATCTTTTATTTTTAAAACGTAACGAAAGTACGGCGCATTAACTTTTGTTAATACGACGAATATAATTTGATAAATATAGTTGATTTTTGATATTTACTTTGATCGGTCCGCTACTCTCGTGTGCAAGTTGTTTATTTTCAGGATAAATGATGACTCAAGCATCACCAAGAAGGATTACATTCTGAACCAAACCAAGAGACGCTAGCTGAAGTGACCAAACATAAGACGACATGAGTGGAGGAAAACTCAGTACTGGTAACATTGAACTTCTTTAATTCTTGAAGTAGAATCCCAGGTAAACTCTACGATAATTCAACTGCCCAAAGGAAAGTTCTCTACACTATGATCTCAGTTTTATTATCCTTATTATACGTCTGATTCAATTCGTAATCTTAATTTTGTATGCTCAAAAACGATATTTGTTCATAACCTCGGAATAAATCCTTATCCACTAAACAATAAGATTACAATTATTAATGAAACGTTTATGCCTATTACTCTTATTTTGAATTCATCTATATGGTGTGCCGTTTTTACCCAAATTTGATGTATAAGGAACTGTGTTGCGGAGGCCAAGGTACGTTCTTCATTTAAATTTCGTTAACTAACATAGAGATACGGCGGATCTTAATATCCAAAGCGCCGTATCCTCGACCAACTAGGACTTATTGACTAGTCAACGAAATTAAATAGATACGGCGCATCCCAATTTTCTAATACGGCGCATCGTGTCGCCCTATAAATACGACGGGAATACGCCGCATGAATACACACAGTTAAGAACACGCACTAAAATTATACTCGAAATCCGATCATCTTTCTTAAATCCTCCGTTAATCCGAACTATAACCTTTCTCCTAATCATCCAATTAAGGTAATTGTTTTATTTTAATTTAATTTCGTTTAATTATAAAAATTAGGGTTTATATGTCCACTTCGATTAGGGCTTAAACGATATAGGGATATGATTAGAACTTAGCATTGATAATTTCCCCTAAGTTAATTTTAGATTTGGACATCGAATTTGGCACTAATTTAATCGAACGAAATATAGGGTTTTGGGTGATTGTTTTTAAATTTTAGAGGGAAAGTGTGATAGAAGTTTTTGATAGGAATAATTCAGTAAATTTGGTCTGTGATATAATGCGGGAGTTTACGTCACGGATACGGATTCTTGAAAAACGTGCCTAACCCTTTATTTTGTACTGATATGCTTTTAGATGCGGCGCATCTAGGTTGATTAATGCGGCGTAACGACCCATTTTAAAATTGATAAAATTATAGATACGCCGTATTGATTGATCTAGATACGACGCATCTCAATACGCCGTATCTATTGTCTTGCACCGCATCTCTTATACTTTATACAGATACGCCGCACTGATTAAATCAGATGCGCCGTATCTACCTATTTTGCAGACTGTTTACTGACTGTGAATATCTATTTCAGATGACATTACCAGAGGTCACACTGAGGCATCAGTGGCTACAGTTTGAGAACATGGGACTTACTCCTGCCACTCTAGAGGATTACTTGCATAGGCTTGACTCGATCTACTTCAAGAAAATATTCAGAGTCCAGGTTTTGAATTTTGACGATGTGGGGTTGATCGGTGGTGGACATGCAGCTGCTAGCTTACAGCATCGGATGGAGATGGTAGTTGTTGGAGATGATGAGGAGGCAGTGTTTAGGTCTAGTGCTTGGGAGAGATCGGAGGAGCCAGATGACTGGCGGGCATTTTGTTTCGAGGCTGGCCCGCCATTTTGGAGTTATTGGAGCAGAGATCCCAGCTGGGCTGGAGGTTATTGTGGCCCGTCTCCCGGTTATCGATAGGGACTATTTGGTTAGACTCGGGATCTGCCAGGTTGCTGCGGGAGGCCACTTTTGGGCAGCATTAGGGCCCGCCAGAGCTGCAGGGCCAGAGGCGGAGCAGGGAGGACCTCAGGATCCTCCGGCTGCTGCTCCTGCCGACGAGGAGGTGCCGCAGGCACCAGTACCCCCACGCACCGTGAGTCAGAGACTCGACGCAGTCGAGGGAGAGTTGAGGACCCTGAGGAGAGACTCAGAGTGGGTGGTCATGAGTCTGAGCAGACTATTAGAGCAGCAGGGTATTACGCACGCTCGTCCAGATGGTACTGAGGTTGCAGGAGTGACACGTGCATACGAGCGCAGAGTCCGCCAGAGGACTGATGGAGCCAGCACTTCCGGGACCCATCCAGACGACCGCACTCACCCATGACCTTACTCTCTTGATTTCATAGACATTGTTCCACACATTATTATTACCTTTTGGATTGTACTTATCGTTATTCTTATGTTTATGTTTAATGTTTCAGTTTATATTTCTTATGTTTGATGAAGACTGGCATTAAGTTCAGCATGAGAGTATGAGAGGACGTATGAGATTAGACCGTGGAACGAGTCATTTTACAACAGACTGTTAACAGTCTGTTTGGTTACTACATGCGCCGTATCTTCCTAAACAGATGCGACGCATCCTATCCTTTACTTTGTTTTATAGTCAGTCCAGGCCGCATGAGGATACGGCGCATCTCAACTCTGAGATGCGACGCATCTCCTGCAAATGGTCATATCTTATTTTATTTTTCTGCATTTTTATTTTCGACTTTAAAACTATTTATCAGTTTATTTTAATGCGGCGCATCCCTGGTTAAGGATGCGGCGCATCTTTATTCTGATCCGTATTATTCCAGGCTCGATACGGCGTATCTTCTTCAATAAGATACGGCGCATCGACTGACCTGATGATTTTCAGTTTTAATTTTTAAGTTTTATTTTTCCTAACTACTAATGTATTATGCAAGTTTGAACCTTTCTTATCTTAGGTGTGTTTTAAAGTGTTGGTGGTATTATAGTTTCCTGGATTTCCTGTGGATACATCAAGTATGAAGCTTTAACGTTCTAATCCACAAGAAGATGATTTTTGCTTTTATACTAATGGAGGATCATACCGAGCAAATCTCAGGGGAGTTTTTCCGTTCTAATTCTTTTATTTTCCAGTTTTTAACCTTTTATACAAACAACGAGGACGTTGTTTAACTTAAGTGGGGGGATTGGAGAATTAGAACACTTAACACTTACTTGTCCTAAACTTTTTCAAAAATTATGCTTAAAATGTGCTTAATATATCAAACTTAAAAATTTTTTAGCATGTTTTTGTTTAAGATCTAAGTTACATAACTGCACACATGACGTTATTTTCAAAAATTGTGATTTTTCAAAATTCACAAATCTATGAGTGTGCCGGTGACTTGTAAACTTTAGAACTTGGCTTGTATACTATTCGAGACCACCATAATGAGTATTATTTATATAATTGGAATGACTTGTCTAAATTGGTAAAATTCTAGGATTACACCAAATAGCCTTTATATGTTATGTGTTATTAGCTAACTACACTGGTTAGTTAACCCCCGTATAAACCCTTTTGTTACTCTCATTTTTAGAGTAAGATACCCCTAGAAAAACACTCAGAGCCATTCCTTTCGTTTCTTACACCTATGTTTAAAATGTTTCGTTACACCCTTACACCTTAGCCTACCCTGTAGATTAGAATCCGTGGTTGGTTAATTGCTATAGGCAGAGTGTGTTTCCTTACATTACCTGTGTTCGTGTGCGTAATTCATTATCTATGGTTAGGTCGGGAAATTGCACAATGCAAATTGGAGTGAAAGTAAATATTGTATATCTTTGAGTTTATTTTTCGTGTGTTTACTACTTTCACTATTACCATTATTTCTGAAGTATGAAAAGTATGAATAAAAATTATCCGGAAAGAAAGTTGTAGTGATGTGGTGAAATTTTACACATCTATGTTTATGTTTAAAGTTTAAAAAAAAAAAAAAAAAAAAAAAATCGAAAAAATAAGAAAAGAAAAAGAAAGAAAAGTTGGATGTTTATTTTAACCAACTTATGTAAAGTTATGTAAGTGGTCGATATCACCACTATTTGTTGTATTATATCTATGGATTGAATGGGAATTGGCAGTTATGGGAATGCCAGTTAAGGTTTATTCTTTGATTAAGATTTTGTTGAGTATAATTCGTGTCTACCTAAAGCGTGTGTTTCAAGTGTTAAAGCGTGAGTTATTCAATGATATGAGTCTTATTCATGGGATGGTTGGGATAGTGATTAACCACACTTAGGATTTTAATTTATTTGTTTTGTTTATTTTTCATTTTACACCAATTTATATCCCAAATGTTATCCATACCCTTTATTATTCTTTATCCAACCAAACCTTTGATTTATTGAGATTAGGGATTTGAGCAATCTTAAGTATCGTAGTCGTGGATTCGGCTATGTATTTATGATTTTGTCGCCCTTTTTGATATATTATTATTGGTGAAGTTTGGACCTATCTTTAGCCTATTCGAGTTAAGGATTTGAGCAATTGCAAGTATCGTGTTCGTGGATTCGATCATGTATTTGTGATTTTGTCGCCTTTTCTGGAATTTGAGATCGATAGTGATTAAGAATAATTAACCCCTAAGCCTAAAAACCCTTTTTACCGCTTTAGACTTGTTATTCCTTAGCTTTAGTGGTGGAGATGTGTATACTTGCCAAGCTTATGATAGAATATTCGTCGCGACTGGACAGTTAAACGATTAGATTTGATTTTATCGACTTATTTTATTTTACTTCTAATTCGTTAAGTGTTTAGTTGTGTGATTATGAATTAAACGAATACATGCTTAAATATAAAAATAAATCCTAACATCTTTTAGGATAAATTTTCATAAATGAAATTCTAAGGTTTACTTGGGGACAAGTAAAGTTCAAGTGGGGGGATATTTGATGAACTCAAATAAGTACATTTTATTACTATCATTTATCCTATTAATTTGACTTGTTTTACTATATTATGTATGAGGATTGATACTTAATTGTTTACTTTTGTAATTCTCAGGTAAAAACAAGCATTTGGTGAAACTTAGCTATTTTGGACTAATTAAGGAGCAAAACGTGCATAAAGTGAAAGTCTACTGACATGGACAAGATCAAGTCAATTCTGCTCCAGATGCGCCGCATCTCACTCTCAACATGCGCCGCATCTCTATCAAGATATCACCAGATACGATCCAAGATACAAGAGGACATGCGCCGCATCTTCCCTCAGACAGAAACTATAAATACCCCGTAGACCAGACGAATTAAAGAGTTCCAAAACCCTAACACCGAAGACCGAACAGTAGGAACAAAGGACGAATTCAGTCAAGGAGGCAGCACAAGACACACCCAAATCAAAGATACAAGAGCTGTAAGAAGGTGCTGCATGTATTTAATTCATTAAGTAGTTTTGTTTTATTGTGTTAGCAAACTTTAATTCATCAGGATTGGTGGCTTGTGTAATGTGACAACGGAAAGATTGCACTCCCTTTAATACTTGCTTTCCCATCAATTAAAGTTTATATGTTGATGTCTTTGGTTACTACTTATTAGTGCATTGATAACCTCTGTGTTTATTAGTGGCTTGCGGGCATTTGACTGCGGGACATAATGTGGCTCCCACGGTTGTTTCTAAATTGATCACTTAGGAATAACTTTTAGACATAAGTAATCATTAAGGGTTTACTCGCCGATAAGAATAGGACCAACGAGAAAGGATTAACTACATACACTTCATATAAAGCTATCAATAAAACAAGTGACAATCTACTTAATTATAAGGACAGCCCTCTTATTGTCTCGAGTATCTATCTGTGTACGTGTGTGCTACTTGCTGATTCGTGCCTATTGGTTTATTTTATTATTTTAATTGCAACAAATCGTGCCAGTCTCTCAGGCTGAAACCCCCTTGCGTTAGGATATTAAAATACTGATTAGAATAACTAGATAATACGTTCCACTCTTAGTGATCGACACTCTACTTACCATTATCTTCATACTGACCGAGTACACTGCTCGTTAAGTGTGTGTGTTATTGATAAGTCGGCTAAATATAAATTTAAAACTTGAGTAGGCATTAAAACTGCTAAACCGCAACGACACATCACGCGCATCAGAATTTCCTAACGCTCACAAATTACTCTGTCGATGGCATATAGAGCAAAATCTGATTCAGTATTGCAGAAACAGATGCGGTTCGTTAGAAGAGTATGAGGCCATTAAACGGAGATGGGATTTGATGGTTAAAGCTCCGACACGCCTCATGTTTGAGCAACATTATGAACGCCTACAACAGCGATTGGTCAACCATGAGGGTAATTAATTATTAATTCATTGTTTTATATTATTTAATAAATAAGCACCCGAATGACCTTTTGTTAATTCATTGTTTTTTTTTTTTCCAGATATCGCTGAGTATCTGAATAACTGGCTGCGAGATTACGCACACATGTTTGTCTCGTATATTACCGATCGATATCGCTCCTACGGACAGACAACAACGTGCAGAGTTGAGAGTCACCACGCGTTGTTGAAATTATATTTGGGCGGCACACAGTCCAACTTAGACAGGTTGGTGAGTTCGGTCGATAAGATTCTCATTGCGCAAGAAAATGCGATAAAAGAGAGTTTTAATAGAAGCATCAACGAGAAACAAAATAATTGTAATGTACTACTATTTGAAGAATTGTGGTATAAAGTTTCCAAACATGCTTTCAAACTCATGTTCAAGGAACTCCACCTGTCGATCACCGTAGAAGACTGTAGCCATAAGTTGCGGTCAATTTACGGACTGCCATGCTTTCACGAAATGCAATACTATGTATATCATGGTAAGTATATTAAATTTATAACTATCAAGTTATTTTCCCCGTTAATTTATATAAGTCACTTTTAATGAATTCAGGACGCCCCATTCCACTGGATGAAATTCATATTTTTTGGAGAACCCTGTCTGTTCCGTGGCCTATTATCAATAGGCCACCGCCTGAAGATGGCTCTTCCAGCGAACCTGATGATGATGATGATGATGATGATACTTCGTTTCAAAATGACATGCGACAATTCAAGAATGTTTTTAGCAAAGCAACATCGTTTGTCAAGAAAAATATGTTAACGAGGATGAGAGCGATATACCAACCTGAATCTGTTGACACACGTGAACCTGTTATTCAGAAAAATACCCGTGGACGTCCGAGCGCAAAGGACAAAAAGGGAAAGGCTACAAAAGTCCCGGACTTGAATGAAGTACCAACCGTAGATCACCGAAGAAGCACAACTTCAAGATCTACGAAAGTCCCGAACTTCAACAAAGAACATGCAAGACATAGTTCTTACACGGGTCCTAGTGTTCAACAAAGAATAAGACACCAGTTGTACGTTGGAGATGTAGATAGCGAATATTTTATGGAGCAGATTCCAGGGAGATGGCATCCATACATAATAAGTATATATAATGTGGTAGGTGATGGAAATTGTGGGTTTCGGTGCGTTGCCCACGGTTTTTGTGAAGACCAAAATAGGTGGCGCCAAGTTAGAGAGATGTTATTGCAAGAGTTAGCCCTACATAGGGAGGTTTACACAAACATGTGGTTGCAAGCTGGCTTTAACAGAATTTGCTATTCAGTAAACTGGTTCGGAAATGGAGCTGCGCCTGAAGATCGCTATATGATTATGTCAGACACGGGGTTGGTTATTGCATCACTGATTAACCGACCTGTTGTATTTATATCTTGGCAGGGTTGGAATATGTGTTTTCCGCTTTTTTTGGGTCCAAACTTCTCACAAAGAACTGACCCCCTTGTGATAGCCCGTGTGGGGTCAGACGAATGTGGTCACTACATTTGTCTGACGCTAGACGGAGATTCTCCACTTCCGCATCTCCACCCACAATGGAGGAGGCACAGAACCCAAGATGCATCCCAATGGGAAACATTATATTACGATCGACTAAATAAATAATTGTAGTATCTTAGAACTAACTATTGACGAGCTTGTAATTTTGTGAACACCCTCTCTTTTGATGTATATATATAACAAGCTTAGTCTTCCTATCCGATTATTTGTGAACACCCTATCTTGTATTGTTTAAATTAACAATACATTACTTATTTATGTTTATGTTGTAAATAACTGTTTGTATCATTTGAATTAATTATTTGGCCAGGTGGAACAAAATACTCCTTACATGTGTCGCTGTAAGAACGGATTCATTAAAGAGAGGATATCCCGTAAAGAACATAGTTATGGTCAACCGTATTACGCATGTCCTCTTTCAGTGGTAAGTAATCATATGTTTGCTTAGTTATGTAAATTATTTGTTTGTTAATAATACATTTCTTATTATTTTCTTAACATGTAACAGCCAGGAACAGATGACTATGGTTGTCGGTACTTTATGTGGAAGGATGAGTTTCAAAGGAGGCACTTTAGTCGAGCCTCTTCTTCAACGCAGTGCTCAGACTGCGTTGCTAACGCTAATAAGATTGACCAGCTTGAAGCAAGAAACAAGCTGTTGATGACAAGAATAAAGACGCTGGAGATGGAGTTAGAATTGGCAAGGAATCCTGAGGATCACGCTTGTCAGTCGAGTGCAAGGCTTCATGATCTTTTAAATAATATGAATAATCTTCATATGTCGTAGATGTTGTTGTTTTAAATGAAATGAATAATCTTCATATTTGTTGTTTTTAAATAATGTGTTGACGTTGTCGTTCAATTTAATAATAACAGTTGTTGTTGTAGTTATTTAATGTAGCAATATTTAACGTGCTATTATACAAAACATTATACATATACAAAACATTATTAAACACAAATATACAAAACATTATACATATACAATATACAAAACATTATAATATATTTCTATTTAAAAAAAAAAAAAAAAAAAAAAAAAAAAAAACAAAAACAAAAGAAAGGAAGAAAAGGACAAACTGCAAAAAGTACAAAAGTACAAATAGCATACATAGCCACCGTTTATATAGGGAAATAGCTACCGTTTATATAGTCCATGCAAAACATCAATATTTAGTGCACCCTACCAACAATCTGGTTTCCTAAATACAAACAAATAAATTTTATTAACTTATATATGCACATAATTATGTTTTAATAACAATACAACGCAGAAACATTCTTAGAGTGAATTTGGTTAATGAAATCAAATTTTGTGTAAATTAAACTTGTGAGTTAAGTGAGTCAAGCTCAAGCAGATGTGATATTTCATTTGAATTTGCATGTTGCTTACGTTTGGGACTCATTTTGGCCTATCAACAGCTGGCCTAATGCATGCATTTTTGCCTTGTCAAGTCTTAAAAGACATTCGTTAAAAAAAAAAAGGTCATAAAAGATATGATAAGATTTTTAAAATATTTTTAACATAGAAATTTGTCATATCATCCCAACAAAAAAATTTGTCTTAAAAGATTTTTAACATAGAAATTATGACATGTCCATTTCATTAGCCTATACATTAGTACGTTTAGATTTTCAGAGTTTAGATTTGATATATACTTAAAGCACTAACACCATTTCTTTACAGGGGTAAAATAAGTTAAATAACCCTTTACCCAAAAAAATAAATAAATAAACAAAAATTGAGGTGTCAGATAACGGGAAGTTATACATCAACGTAAATAGACAAGTTTTTAACATGTCGTGATGGACGAGACACCTCATGCAATTATGCACATAATAGCGTCATTAATGAATGGGCCAGTTTATCCTAACCCCCTATAGAGGGTATACAATCATTATATGCAGCGGCCGGTTGTACTGTATGCTTCGCGAGTTGTACATTTGATTAATAAGGGGGGGTATGTATAGTGTCCCCTTAATGTATACGAAAACCCTACATTACACTAAGATAAGTGATACGCCATCACATGTAGACTATAAAGTCTTACTTATTACATAGATTATGATGTTTGAACCTCTACTTTGAAGTGTCTAAATAGTCATCGATTTTCAACATGTGAAAATTAAGTTTTCAAGATGAATTGTGTATGAAGGAAAGGATGCCCCATTCATCATGTGTTGGTAAACTTGGCTTTGATATTGAAAACTTATTATTTATGCATAACAAAAATTTATCTTTTCTCAATAAAATCTCTATATTAAAAGCTCATTTACAAGACGTCGAATAATTTTTTTCTTTTTATCTATAGTAACATAATGGAGGTCATCATACTATGACATTAATCGTTTCAGTGCACTACATGAAATCATCCAAGTTTTTTGCATTTGTAGGATTAGAACACATTTATGGATTTAATAAACTTCTTACGACAATTTACTTCCACATTTTCACAAATCAAACCTAGTCTTACACCTTGAAATAAATTTAGACTTTAAGCATGTAATATGTAGTATTACATATAAATTTGGTATCCACAATATGTCAAATTAGGGCGGAACATCGTGTCAAAATCGACACGAACCGACCAAAATCAAACCGAACCGAAAATTGATTTTGTGGAAAACATGAGCCAATAGCCGAACCGAAACGGATCGGTCGGTTTCGGTTTTGTGTCGATCGGTTCGGTTTAAACAGTTTATGTGTGTTTTTTCTCGGTTTTGGTCCGAACTGAACCGAAAACCGAACTGGTCGGTTCGGTTTTCGTTAGGCTACAAAGAGTGGGCAGCGGGCTGGGCTGGGCGGGCTTGCGGGTTTGCGGGCACACCGGTGCCGGTTCAGCGGGCTAGGCCTGCGGGTTGATTTAGCGAGTTCAAAGCTCGCTGCGAGCTGGGAGAATCAAACGGTAATATTACCGTTGAAGGGTGCGTTTTGAAAATAAAAAAGGGACCGTTTGAGGAGCGTGCAAAAGAAAAAAAAAACTTTTTTAACCCTTCTTCCCTATAAACAATCCGAACAAACCAACCATTTTTCACAATCAAAAAATAAAACAAACCTCCTTCCACCCTTAAACATATGGATCAAAGAAATAAAAAAATTGATGCAAAATCTTCGTCGAGGGGTCGAGGCACTCGATCTAAATCCGGTCGACCTATAGCAACACAATCGGCTCCTCGACCCACACAACCATTTTCGGCTCCTCGTCAACAACCACATTTGATTTCGCAACAAAACTATTATCGTCCCCAACCATCGAGTCCTCCACGACAAAACTTTAACTACCCACCAATGAATCCAAACGATTACTACGTATACGAAACGTCTAACTTTAACCCGTTCGAAATTTACCGAGAACAACCGGAGGGGAGCGAGGACGAGATTTTGGTTAGACCGGTTCGGCTCAATATTTTGGTTAGACAGTCAAATGGTGTCTTTATATCCTTTTAATCTTGTTTTTACTTAATGGTTATCTTCTTTTATTACAACTAAAACTGATGCAATTATTTGAAAACTTGATTGCTACATCATTTGTAATGACATATTGACATGTGTAGTACATGTTATATCTACAGAATGATGTGTATGGAGTGGTTGATGTGGGGGAATTTCATTTGAAAAGCAACCAATGACCACAATTGGCAGATAAGCCTGCAACAATAACTTTTGTCACTTTCTTGTGTTTTTTGATTTTGCCGCCAATAAACTTACAAACCTGTCGGTCAAAAAGTTAAAAATCCACGCCATGCCATATTTTGGGCGCCATTTCCCATATATTTTCCACAAAGGATGTGTCAAAATTACACATATCTTACCTGTCATCCACCACATTTTTAACTGGGCCCCACACGTTGTTTTTCGCGGGAAATCTTTTGCTTTACACTTCTTTAAAAACTTTAACGTGTCAACGTCTCTTAACTACCCGAATGGACTAACATAACCCCGTCTTGTTGGGAGTCAAACGTTCTGGAGCCTTTGGACTTATGTTAGAAAAATGCTATGTTTAATTTATACTCCATTATATATTAAGTTTTAAGATTAGTAAAAAAAAACTAGGGAAAATTACAAAAATAACAAATTTCTACAAATGTACTCGATGTTGGTTTCTTGTGTTGCGTGTATTCCCATAACAGGGTGTAGATAATCAATGAGTACCGGATATCACTTGAAATCGTGTTATCACTTTCCAATAGAAACTATTTAACCCAATGTCCGTGTTACATGAATATCTCTATGTGATAAGACCAAGTGGTGTTCTTGTTTTAGGCACAAATCAAGAACATGTTCGCTTTCAAGTGTTTAGGGTTTGTATGTTGTATATCCATGCAGATATGTTATGATCTATATTTATAATAGAGATTACTAAAACCCTAGCCCATGAAATTATGGGTGATTAACGGCCCATTAATCATACCATAATAGTTTTCATAATAGCAGGGATCAGTGGTTAAACGAGCAGCACTAACTTCCAGCAGTACTAACTTATGCCCAGCAGTACTAACTTTAGTACTAGCAGTAGTAACATTAGTACTAGCAGCATTAACTCTGTGAAGTATTACACCTTCTGATGAGTTACTCCAAACCACTATTAGAGTCAGGGTATTCAGGGACCTGATGGGTGTATACTACGTACCTTCAAGCCCATTATCAGGTGTGAACTGATCCCTCAAGTGCACTAAATTTTTGAACAAACCTCCCCAAATTTAGTTCACTTCCTTTGCATGAAAAATAAACATTAAACAAAACATGTGCGTAAATGAAAATTTCTTGAAGATTGAATTCCCATCTTAGTACATTACACGTTCAAATATTCGAGAATCAGGGTGTTCTAAGAATTGAACCCTTCAACCCATTTGAATACCTGAAGATAAAATACACACAAGTTTTCAAACACTTAAATGCTCATGACACTAAATAAGCCATGTTTCCATATCCAATTCATAAATGTTGTAAAAGTTAAAAGTCCATAGCTCCCTGAAGCGGCAAAACTTCAACATTCACATAGGTGGTTCCTCTTTATTCATGTTCCTGCTTAGCACTTTTTCAAAGAAATTAACCATTGAGAAGTAAAGACTTCATCCTCCTTTTCAGCAGGTAACAAGCACAACCTTGGGATGTTTGTAAAAAATGTGCTCCAGTCCACTAAATATTCAACTTTCCACATTGAACTCAGCTCCCAAGTTTCTTCAGGAGGGAGTTGGGTGTCTTAGCATTCAGTGACTAAGTTGGACTTTAAACCTATCCCTTTAGCTGACTTTAAAACCAAGTCTCTAGCCAATCCCTTCGTCAAGTGATCAGCTAAGTTTTGTTGAGATCTAACAAACTCTATAGATACCACCCCATTCATGATAAGCTCACGAATCATGCTATGCCTGACACCTAAGTATCTAGTCTTCCTATTGTACATCTGGCTATAAGCCTTAGCCAATGTAGCAGCATTATCACAACGGATAGAAATAGGTGTTATAGGTTTAGGCCATAATGGAATCTCAAGAAGCAAGTTTTTCAACCATTCAGCTTCTTTACCAGCAGCAGCTAAAGCCACAAATTCAGATTCCATTGTTGAACTGGTGATGCAAGTTTGCTTTTTGGATGACCCAGAAATTGCACCTCCACCAAGTAGGAATACCCAGCCACTGGTAGACGAATTACCTTCCGTGTTACTGATCCAACTTGCATCAGTGTATCCTTCTAATACTGAACGATAACCAGTATATGTGAGACTATAATTCATAGTTTTCTTCAAATACTTCAGTACTCTCTGAACTGCTTGCCAGTGATGAGCATTAGGATTACTAGTATACCTGCTCAGTTTACCCACTGCAAATGCAATATCACGTCTTGTACAAGTCATGGCATACATTAGGCAGCCAATCACCCTATAATACTCAAGTTTAGGTACAGCCTTACCAGTATTAGGCATTACCTTCTCACTTGTATCCATAGGAGTACTCACTGGAGTACAATCAAAGTAATTAAATTTCCTCAACACCTTCTCAATGTAATGAGACTGAGAGATAGAAATTTTGTTACTTTTATGTTTAATCCTTATACCAAGGATAACATCAGCCTCCCCCATGTCCTTCATGGAGAACCTTTGATTTATCAATTATAGTATATATTTCTCCAAAGGAAACACACAGGAAATATGTGTAACCCGAGTCGTTTGTCCCGACGAAGATCGAATGGAATTTGTGTTCCCGAGACGTGATTCGTATAGTGAATGAGAAAAAGAGTGATTGATTTTGGATTACACTACTAATATTAAAATAAGAAACAAGATAAACTAATTAAACTAAGCTAATGGAACAATTAAACTAAGTATTTAACCTAAAAACGAAAATTGAATTTAAAAACGGAACGCGACGTAATATAAAAACGTAAATAAAAGTGGTTTTCTAAAATTTAAGCCCTAAAAATTCAAAATAATTTTTCCTATATTAAAAATGATAAAAGAAAATTTTTGGAAAAAGAAAAAGAAAAATATTTTTTTGACTTTTTAATAATTTTTTATGAATTAAAAACTAATTAAATGCTTTAAAAATAGTAAAACTAATTGGAAAAATCTAAAAATTTTTGAGTAAATCTAAAATTAAATTTCTAAACTAAGAAAGTTAAATTCAGACAGTGAATAAACCAGAATAAGCTAAAACAGTAAATAAGCACTTGTGAAATAAGCTAAAATTAAGCAAAAGCTAACAAAAAATTCTCAAAAGCTCAGGACTAGCTTATCTAACTACTTTATGCTTAAATCAACACAGAAAGGCCAAATAAGCTCATGCAATAAGCTGTAAATCAACTGCACAGATTATTTTCCAATAAAGATTTAAAATGGTTTTCTACCCTACTTGCAGCACTAATTAAGCAGTTCTAATAAGCTCTAAACTAAAACCTAATGGGGGCAAAATCAAGCCAGTACTGTAGGCTACTCTAAAACACACAAAAAACTAATTATTGCATTCCAATTTAGCTCTTAAATTCACCTAGATCAGGTGCCAGAAAACATATTTCAACTCTTTTGACTTTTTGTTGTTCTTGCAAACTTTGACTAAAATGAGATTAGATTGATTATAGTTAACTGAATTTGGTATGATAAGCAATATTAAGACTGATCCAAGCTTAAGAAGCTAAATATAAGGCTAAACTAATGATTTTGAAACTAAAAATCCTAACAGTAGCAGCAGAATAGGGAATTAGCACTAGCTTTGACTTTTTCCTTATAACCTATGAATTTCATGCAAAGAACACCTCTAATATATCTACTGAAATTAATCTAAACCAAGCAAGCATCATACAAATAATAAGGGATCAGCATATACTGCTGAACCAAACACTCCTAATTCAAACTGCTATGAACTATAGTGACAATGGAAACTCAAATTTAAGCTAAACACTAAGAAGGACTGATGAATATAAAACTATAACAAGACTGAATAAGCAAAAAACTAAAAATGAGCATTAAAAATAAGCAAATAAGTTTAAGAACAAAACGTTGACTTACATTGACTATTTAAGAAAAACTTGGAATTCGATTACAGAAGTGAATACTGATCAGAAAAAGTAACAACAAGCTGCATCAATAAGCTAAAAAGCTATAACTAATCTATTTTAATCTACTCCTACTTTACCCTAAATCTAATCTAAATTATCTAACTAGCTAACAGCCGAATCCGTGAGTGAGGTGGGGTATTTATACACCTCAGCAGAACCTTCTGGGGTCTCCCTTCAAGCAATCCATTCCCTTGATCCTTCCCTTGCTCTCCAAGCTTCAATCTCCACCGTAGGATCAAAATAATGAGGTGGCACCTCCAATAAGCGAGTCCCACGTGTCCCTGGCAGCTGTCAGGACCTTCTAGATTATCCAATCATTGGGTAATTGTGATGGGATGAGGTAATTTGGGTGCAGTGATTCTAGGGTTCGTGTAACAGTAATTTTTGGGGAAAGATAAGAAAATAGCGCGCGTGTGTTGTGTGTTGACTGGGTTTTTTTATTTTTGACCGAGTTTTATAATTAAGTGCGGGTCGGGTTATGGGATGTGTTTCCGGGTATGTAAAACCGGGTTGTGGGTATTGTGAAGTGGACTGGGCTAGGTTTAAAACCAAGGTGGTGTGGGCTGGTGTTTGTGATTTAAGAAGTGGGTTGGTTTTAATCTGGTTAGAGTAGTAGAAGGAATTTAAGGGTTTTAAGTTTTAGGGACCATTCATGTAATTTCTGGATTTCTAGGGACCATTGCTGCCATTCTTCAAAACTAACTTCAAGGGCTGATCTTGACAACTTCTGATAATTTGAGAACCCTGGGTTGACTATTTGACCATATTTTCTTCCCCGACTCCGGCTTTGAGCCTTTTCCGCATCCCATGCTCGTTTTCCCCGGTATTTGCTTGATTTTTGTCCTTTTCTTAGATATCCGTGCCTGCATATGTAAAAACACAAAAACACAATATATTTGGCATAATTGGTTAGTTTTTGGTCGTTTTTGGGTCCGGTTTTGGTCAAGAAAAGGTATGTGTTTAAGCACATACCAAAATTCCCCCAGACTACGATATTGCAATGTCCTCATGCAATGTTATAAAAACACGTTTTTAAAACCGAAAATTTTCTAATCTCTTTTTACTAACTTTGAGAAGTAGCAAAATTTTCAAAAGAGATTAAGAAATCTTTAGTTCTAAAAACTTCCCGATTTTTCCTTTTATTCTATTTTTGTATTTTCTCATAATCTAGTGACGGTTTTGTTGACAATCATTATTTATCAATAATTTTTAGGGTATTCGAGTAGGAAACACGACTCATGAAGAAGTGACCATACGGATAAAATTCGTCGTTCCTGATTTTTCACGAGTCCCCAAACTAAGCTTAAAAACGAAATCATTGTCACTTACAAGTTAGATTGCCGACACTACTCATAAAAGCTAATTGTGTATTACCTCTTGTTCCCAAATTCCTATTTTCCTCTATTTATTTTATTTTTGGTGAGAAATGAATTTCTTCAAATTCTCGTTTCGATAATTTTTAAGCCGATAAAGATACCTAGTTTAGACGCTGAGTAGTTTCCAAACCTTCCCTCGAAAACCGTTGCATACAAAAATGAGGTCCACATCAAGGTCTCTGATTTAACACGATTTTGAGGATATCCCTTTTATATACGACCGAAACAACTCATCTACGAGTCCAGAGACAGAAGCTTTTATTAGGATACCCCCGGAGTCGAAGTTTGGCATTTTTAACATTATTAAGCACATTAACGTATTTAGTCCTTGGCCCTTTATAACAATCACAACATCGGCTGCAAACCGGCAAGATGTGATAGTCTATTATGACCTTGGAATTTTTCCTCTGCCTTTATTAGAAGTCTACAACATCGGCTGCGAACCGGCAAGACGTAGAAAACTTTTTATGGATTTGGATTATTATTATACATTATCACATTCCTTAATTATTTGTGTTGCCAAACCTCAAGTCCTACGGCTTTTATAACAATCCCAACATCGGTTGCGAGCCGGCAAGATGGAATAGTCTATTACACCGTAACACTGACAGTACCTTGATGTATACCCAACTTTCATAAGCAAGAATTCTCTAAGGAAGAAATAAAAACTAATTATCGACAAAACCAAAATACCTTTAATTATTCCTAGATTACTATTATTGGGTGAAACAAGCTTAACAAAAAGCCACAAGTAACTTTGATGAGCTCTAAAGAGATCCAACTACTCCATGTTTAGCAATCTAACTTATAAACAACTCTATCATTTCTCGTTCTTCGCAAATTTAAAATCTTAAATAATAAGATCCGCGAATGCTTAGCCAAATAATCAAGCCATGCATATATAAAGTCAATTATGGGAACTTGCAAATTCTTAAAAAGAATTCGCGTTTTCTAGCTCCTTGTGTAAAAGACTAGCACGAGCTTATAGATTATAAATGGTTAAGAGGACAAGCTAGGGCTCAACACGCCCGGTCAAGTCAGAATTTTATTCCTACTCTCACCAGCGGAAAGTCAACAAAAATGTCAAAACTTATTATATTTTTGCAAAAAATTTTAAATTTTTCTCATTTTTTGGATTTTTTCAATTTTGGAGGAAAAACGGGGTTGCATGAGTAAACGGCAAAAATGCAAGGCAAAATCAAATCGAAAGATCACCCCCCCCCCCCCAGACTAAAACGAGACATTGTCCTCAATGTCTTAAAGGTAAGGGTTCTCCTACATAAACCTAAGGCCGTTTATTAATTATGCCAAAGATAGATGTAAAACGATAAGATTTGGATATCGGATAAGCAACGAATGATGAAACTCGAGTGGAGAGAATCAAACCACGAGCACGAGAGTCTTCAATCATCGGGCAATCCTGGACACATCACAGAAAACCACGAAACACAAGATATGGAAGAGGAAGCCCTCCTCACGACACTTTATTAGAAAAGAGATAAGAAATAGAAGGATAAGCATGGGGTGCCTCCCACGAAGCGCTTGTTTTTGGTAACCGAGTCACATGAGCTTGACTCGACCCCGAATTTAATTGTCCTTGGGGGAGCAAGTGGAAGAAATAATCTCAATCGGACTTTCGTTCAAGATGTTTGGATAAACACTGAAGCATACGAAAGTTCCACTCCGATGAGATACCCGTGGCTTAAAAGAATGAGAAATGCCGGGGTCAAAGATTGTGTCTTCACTCCCGAAGGAGTGAAGGATAGAAGAAATCACCGGATAGGTAAAGAAGGGAAGAAAGATCATAATCAGAATGGGAATCCATTCTTCATCATTAAAGCTCGGAAAAACCTCGGGAGGGAGGGTCAGGATGATATCCTCGATAATAAAACTATTAGGGTAGAGTATATCTCCCCCCGGGTCAGGATCTTCCTCAAAATTATAGAAATCATACTCCGGAGGAGGTATGATATGAGTGAGTTCTTCTGAGAACTCCTCATGAAGAGATTCGAGAATACGAGGAGGATCTGTGAGTCCTGGTACCGTCATGGTCTCATCAAGATTAGAATTAATAGAGTCCTCGTCCTCAACGTTCTCTAACACCCCATCAAAAAGTGGATTAACGGCACAAAAAGTGTACTCGTCACTATATTCAAAGAGGGGGTTAGAAAAAATTCCGGAAGTAACCTTGGAAACGTCGAGAGAATCTCCACAAAATTGTGAATCACATTCACCGTCAAATATTTCCTCAGACTCACTCGGGATTGGGACGAGGTTCTCAACATTGTCTGATTCCGTTGCCGGAATAGTGTTCAGATGCTCGCCCCCCATTTTTAGAGAGTCCTCAGGTTCTTGGATAGGAAAGACGGGTGCAATTGCAGGGAAAACGTTTAACGAAACAAGTATCTCCTCGTCAGCACAGTTCTGTAAGGCCTTCCGAAAATTAGCCTCTTTTTCCTCGGCAAGTAGTTCTTCCATATACTTCTCATGACGATAAGCCAAAAGTTGATTAACCGCTTGCTCTTGATTTTGAACTGCTTCGACAACGTCTCCCAAAGATTTTACAATTTCGCGCACTCTATCTTGATAATTGACGTGAGTTTGTGGGGGTTGGTCAAAACCATGAGAATTGTAACACAAATTTGGCTCATAATGAAAATTTTCAAACGATCCCCCACAATCTTTAACACTTGATATATTTTGGAACGATGTATTATTGAAATACGGTTCTTGCTCATAAAAGTTTTGAAGAGGGTGATTGAAATTGTTTTGAGGATAATTGGAAATGTTCGGATTAAAATCATAAGTGTATGAATTTTCAGCTTCCGAAGCAGAAAACGAACAAAATCCATTGATCAAATTTCTACCACACCTCTCGCAAGTACACCGTTGACAATAAGACGATGTCGGATCAATAGAATCTCCACACCCATAGCAATAACGTTGATCGAACGAAGATACATCGGGCTGTGGTGGGTAGTTGTAAGAATTTGAAGAGTCGTTGAAT
>CP139501.1:329932940-330097349 GCA_021014915.2 Artemisia tridentata subsp. tridentata
AAGCTCAAACATTCTTTCTCGAAGAATGGCTCAAAACAAATAGCGGCGCTACCAGCAATAGCATCTCTGCCCAATCTACTCCTCAATCAGCTCGTGCCATCATCCAAGCATGGGCTAATCTTAGGGAACCGCTCCAGCAAAAATCATTTACTCAACAACACTACCAGTCCTTACAGACCCTGATAAATTCGGGATACTCCCTTTATGTTGCAGATCCACAAGTTAAGCTTATACTTTCCATTCTATCAGCACCAGACCTATCTCTACCTTCAGAATCATATCCCCCCTTTCTCAGGCTTTTATATATATGGGTTAGAAAATCGTCTAAGCCCTCTCCTGTATTTATCAATTCCTCTGTTAATGTCCTCTTTCAACTATTTTCATCCCAATCTATCGCCAACAAGAGTGCTTTGTTCTTCACCGAAGGGCTTCTTCTCCTTGGAGCCTTTACCTTTGTGCCCTCCATATCTGAAGAAACAAGATCTCGATGCCTGGAATTGTTTTGTAAACTATTGGAGGAAGATTACAAGTTAGTTTCTGTGTTTGATGATCTTGTCCCCAGTGTACTTGCCGGGATAGGCTATGCTCTATCTTCTTCAGGGAGTATACACTTTGTTCGAATTCTTGATTTGCTGTTTGGAGTTTGGAATAAAGAAGGAGGACCGTCTAGTAGTTTATCGCATGGTTTAATGCTACTCCATCTAGTTGAATGGGTACTTTACAATTGTATCCAATCACAGTCATCCGAGAAAGTTAGCACCTTTACAAATCGGATTCTAGAAGCTCCAGATACACATTATGCCTCGTTTTCAGTTGTCATGGGTGCAGCAGGAGCCTTAAGGGCCTCCAATAGATCATTATCTACTGGTCTCATGCAATTGAGGAACTCTGCCGAGCAACGACTTGATATTGTTGCAGGAGCCTTTATTTCTAAAACCAGAAGTATTACTGATCCAAACAACGAACTTGAAGATCGTATTCTGCTACAATGTATATCGTTAGCTTTAACTCGAAGTGGTGCTGTTTCCTCGAAGGATTCTCTTCTCCTATGCCTTGCTTCAGCAATATTGACTGAAATTATCCCTCTAAGGCGCTTTTATTCGAAGATTCTTGGGGTTTTTGTCAATTCAAGTGGCAGAGGGCTTTATGAAGTTAAAGAACATCTGAATAGTGTCATTTTCAAGGAGGCAGGAGTGATAACCGGTGTTTTCTGCAAACAGTATGCCGAATCCAGTGAAGGCAGTAAGAGAAAAGTGGAGAATCTTATATGGGATTTCTGTCAAGATGTTTATATGTCACATCGCCAGGTGGCTTTGATGCTTCAAGGCAATGATGAAGAGTTGATTCAAGATTTAGAAAAAATAGCTGAATCTGCATTTCTTATGGTCGTCTTCTTTGCTTTGGCTGTTACTAAACAAAAGCTAGTTCCTAATATCCCTAGAGAAATTCAGCTGGATATATCAGTGAAAATATTAGTTGCATTTTCTTGTTTGGAGTATTTTCGGCGGATGCGACTGTCAGAATATATGGATACTATTAGGGGGGTTGCTGGAAGCGTTCAGGAAGATGAGGTAGCTTGTGTCTCATTTGTTGAATCCATACCTTCATATGGTGAATTGACAAAAGCTCATGGTATTACATTTTAAAAATACAATTTTATGTTACCATTAATACGTAAGTGCTCATGTTATGCTATTTCCTGCCTTGTAGTTTCTTCCAACAAAATGGAGTTTACATGGTCTAAAGACGAAATGCAGACTTCTAGGATTTTATTCTATTTGCGTGTGATTCCTACTTGCGCAGAATGCATACCAACTTCAGTTTTCAGGAAGACTGTAGCTCCCATCCTATTTCTGTATCCTGAATAAAGTGAAAGGCGGTTATTATCATTCCAAGCATACTATATAAGAATAACGATTTTACTAACATATGACATTTTATACTTCATATTTGAAAAGTGATAATTTCGTTACTTAACACATGCAATGCTAGATACATGGGACACCCAAATGGGAAAGTGACTCGAGCCTCACATTCAACATTTGTGGCTTTTGTTTCTTCTGGGAAAGACGATGATGATGAAAGAGTTTCATTAAAGGAGCAACTCGTTTACTATTACATGCAGAGGTCACTAGAGGTATCTAAAACTACTGATAACTATTGGTAATGTTTACAGTATTATTTTTATCTTTATATTCTGGAAATGTTGGAAATGGTAGGGTCATCCTGGTGTAACCCCATTTGAAGGTATGGCTTCTGGAGTTGTTGCTTTGGTTCGGAATCTTCCTGCTGGAAGTCCATCTATCTTTTATTGTGTTCATTGTCTCGTTGAGAAAGCTAGTAGCCTCTGCAGTGAAGTCCCTACAGAGCCTGGCTCATGGAACGACTTGCATGATGAGCTAGAGCCTTGCAAAAAACTCCTCGATTTACTACTTCGTCTTCTCTCCTTGGTTGATATACAGGTAGCCTGCAGTTTGCACTTTGAGTTTTATAGTCAAAATGACTATTTTTTCTACTTTATGACTGAAAAATACTTTTTCTTTTACAAACAAAGATGTTCTGATCCTAAGTATTTTATGAATCTCTGGAACTTTATACAATATTTTCAGGTATTACCAAGTTTGATGAAGCTGTTAGCACAGCTGGTTGTGCAACTGCCCGAAGATGGCCAAAACATGGTCCTAAATGACTTGTATGTTCAAGTCGCTGATTCAGATGACGTAACAAGAAAACCAGCACTCGTGTCGTGGGTGCAGTCCTTATCTTACCTGTCTTCTCAAGCTACAATCAGTAAAGCACCCAAACGACACCCCAAGCATGAAAAAGCTGGATCTGAATCTTGGAATAAGGGTAGGTTATTCGGCTTGAACAGGATATTTGCACGGATTTAAGAGATCTAGGGCCTTCAATCTTACAATAGTTCAGTTCACAACCCTGCAATAAAGGGTAAACTTACTCTGTTCTTTGTCATAATTAATCTAGGAAGCATGTGGATGATAGGTTCACATATAGTAAAATTGCCTGCTACTTTTTTTTCAATAATTTATCGCATACGAAGTGTAAAGAATCTTGTATGGACTATGGTTTGTGTATATATCCCTTTCTACAGCTATTGTGCATCCATGTTTTCGTAGTGAACACGTTTGGCCAGGGTCGGACCCCCAGGGGGTTCATGGGAACCCCATGGATTTTTGCCCGGTCGTGTAAATGTTTGTCAAAATCCGGATTTTTCCTAAATGAAACCTGGTCACAAAATTTTCTGTCATATGTTTTGTTTAGTTAGTCCATTTATTATCGTAAAAAGAAATTGTGAACCTGGTCACTTATACTAGTTTAGGCCCGACAATTACAAAGTTATGCCAAAAACAGTAAATAGAATGAGAATATTTACATGATCTAGCAATCTGCTTGTATACATAATTATTCCTTATTTTTATATCATGCAAGTTAATGAAAGTTGTTTTTTTCTTCTATTCAAGTAACCTCAACATTGTTATTGACTCGAAGATAAACACAACATTTCCTCATTTCATCAGTGATGACTATGTCCAGGAATAGAGTAACTTCAAAGATTTTGAACTTGAACTAATGCTCTTAATCTTGAGTACTTTATGTCGACGACAAGATAGTGGCAACTAAAACGAGTATCTTGACGTGAGACTTGATCAATTGCAGAGTGCTCAGTCAATGAAGTTTGTATGTTTGTGTTGCAAGTTGGCTGTAGTTGATGCACACAACCAACTTGTTTTTTTAACAAATGGGCTGCAACATTATCAGGGGGTGCTCCATATAACTTGTGTAGACCATTCAATCCCCTATAGGGAGAAAATTAAATGATTATTTGTTATTTCAGGTTAATCTATACTACCATATAAAGCATTTAGGCCATTCCCACAATAGAAAGGCTTAAAAATTCAGCCTACACACTTGCCAATTACGGAAATTTCAATAGCTTGTTGCATACGCACAAATAAACGTTCATCTAGAAAATTAAGTGTATTAAATTCGTAAACTTATAACAGCCCTCTAAATTAATACAACTCATTTAAACCATCTATAAACTTTTGACAATCACATAACCTTTTTACTACTTGCAATTACACTACTATCTTAATTAAAGTTATTGTTATTCGTAAATTAATTGTTAAAAAGAGTATGACACAATAACATCACATTGCCAGAAAATTTAGTCACAGGGTACCCGCTGCCGCATAGCGGCGGGTACCCTACTAGTATATGTTTAAGCAATCGGGTCAACTTGATAAATGGTTTAAACCGTTATGCTCAGATACTCATCAATTTAGAAGTCGCACAACAGTTAATCAGTATGTAACAAAACAGAATGACATATAACCCGCTGCAATGCATAATATCTACAGCAAATTCTTGAATCGATTCTTATAAAATGCAATATAAAGTACTACAAACTAAACGGCACATATAAATTTATAGCTCATAACATTTATAAACACAAAGCGGCATTATTTTTTGGCACTGATTAATAACACGTGCATGCCCAAAAACTACATTGCTTAGAATTTATTTGGGTCAGTTGATGTACAAGACATGACTACTAGTGCAATTTAGGATGCTGATGAGAGGCCTGAGCTATGTTTGACGCACCGTTGAATTTATTGCTACAAGGGAGTTTATGGTTAGTGGCTTTGAGACCCCTTTATCTGAGACCAAGCGAAGGTAACATTGCTTGTAATATGATTTGAGACCCCTTTATTTGACTTGCAAACATGTTCTTGGGTAACAGGTTGAAATGGGAAACTACTACTACTTTAGATGCAAGCTTTACCTCATGTGTAGAACGTATATGAGAAATTCACGAAACAGGTATTAGTTTTTGCTCATGCTCGGTCTAGAAGTTGTGCTGATGGCACAATACAATGCCTATGTTTTTTATACACCTTAGTTTACCAGTCAGAATAATGTTTAGATGGAAAATGAAGCTGTTGATGAACAACCAAGTGATGAAGATAGATGTATCGCCAACTATTCAGAGAAGATCGTAAGTTAAAAAATGTTGCACAAATTTTCGACATGTATTCCTGTGTACAACTTAACAATAATGAATCTGTGTTTCTTTGCAGATTTAACCCCCTCAATATTGTGACGAGTACAATAACAAGCATATGGAAATCACAGTTTACGCGAAGAATGGGATACGTGGACAAGTGTTCCAGAAGAAGATAAGGACCTATAGTTTAAAGCATTCAAGGTATGTTGATACAAACATGCATATCATATATGTGGTGACAGTCTGGTCTTTGATATAGGATGATGCCTAGTCTTTTGTTGCTAATTAGTGTGGTTAGCTATGTTTTTGACTTTTTTGCGTCAAGTTCGTGTGGTTAGATATGCTTGTAATTAGTTATAGTAGTGTTAATGTCACTATATCAGTATGTGGTTTGGCCTATATTTGGCCAGAACCTTTGTGTGGCTAGTGTGGGTTTGAATAATTCCCCCTTACGCAAAGTTGTGCCCTTTGTAACACACATAGAGGTGTTTTGATGATCCTTTTGGAGAATATTATTTGAGACCCTTTCTTAGACATGCATATAAGTTTTGGGTAACGGGTCAAAATGGAAAACATGTCAAGCTTAGTTGGGTTGATTTTCATACACTTGTATATTAAATTGTAAGATATCCAGTTCATGCTTTAACCAAGTTACAAAAGCAATATATAATAATAGTGTTTAATCTTTTGATTATGATCTTGTGGAGGTCTAAATGTCATTTAGAAAGGCAGACAATGGAATTCCTGGAACTAGTGGGAATATTATTTAAACAATGTGTTTTTAGTCATATGCAGAAGAAATACATTTGGGATACATATACTAACATGGATGTTTAATGATTGTTCGACTCATTTGTATCGAGAAGCCTTTATGCTATATTCTTGTATAATGTTATTTTAATTAACATATGTATATTGATTTTAGCTATATAAGGTTTCATCAATATAAGAGCATGAAATAATCAATAATGTCTAGAACTTGAGCTCGTTTGAAGCCGACATGATTTTGTTGGTCTATACACACCGTCACACCGACTATTTTGCATCATTCGCGTTTTAAGTAACCTTTCGTCATACGAAATTAGGAACTATTATTCAGATTGTCCCGACTTCTAGTAGTTGCATTCTTAACAATTGAAGTACACTCTAAAACATTATTGAAACTTATATATGAACCGGCCTCGCTTCCATTGGCTGCTGCTGCATTGATTTATATGCAGAAGCCAAGCCTTATTTCTTACCACGTCACTATCAATGGAACTTGTGGCATACTGCAGTATATACTTCTTAACAAAAGCTCAATTAGTTGGTCTTTTTGAACGTTACACAATACCTTCTTTCAGTGACAACTATGGCATGTGACCCAAAATGCCATAACATTTTTTTCGTATACGTCACAGCATCTCTAAGCACATGTCTCTTTATGAATCTATGTGGGATTGACTGCAAAGAAGCGTTGAGGCATATACAATATATTGTTTGATGATCCATGTTAGAAAAATAAAGCATTAGAAGATAGTTTTTCATTTTGATAGCCCCCGATTTGTTAAAGAATTAAGCACCACAGATTTAAACATGAACTAAAATAAACTCGTAAAAACCAACAAGTTCATTTTCATAAGTTATCGAACACTGACGGAATTTAAGTACAAAAACAAAATTATCAAAAACAGAAAACCATCCACGAAGCCTGTGAACTAGACACTGGCTTCAAGGATCACTTCTGTGGTGCACCAGCCGGGAATCGAACCCGGGTCTGTACCGTGGCAGGGTACTATTCTACCACTAGACCACTGGTGCTTTTGTGCTATATCATCGCATCTATGGATGATATCCCTTTTTCCTTATACATTTGAATAATATATTTTCATCACGCAATTGTTTTTTTTTGTTTTTTTTCATTGTAGGAGTAACGAGCGGGGAAGCCCGCGCGATGCTGCGGGATTTTAAAAAAAAAAAAAGGAAAAAAAAAAAAAAAAAAGTATTGGGGAAGCCCGCGCGTTGCAGCGGGATTTAAAATAAAAAAATAAAAAACATAAATTTGTCGGGTCGTGTGAGAAGACTATCAAAGAGTTATCAAAATGACATTTATTACTTCAATGACTTACATCGTAAATATAAGTTGATCGCATGACTAAGATATGCACTCCCTTGCACACCGTTAAGAAGAGAAGTAATTGGTACGAACTTGAAGAGCATTGCTTCAGGATTAGCACCGACTGTTTGGAGCGAATTTCAGTGACTGTTGGAAAATACATCCCCGCCTCTTTTACACTCAATAATTGTGAGGCCCTGTTACAATGTAGGTCATACATGAGTTGTCGATACTTGATGGGTGGTTCACGTTATGGGTGAAAACTGGCAATATTTTTATTAATCATAACGGGTTGGATTGATGTTAAGTATATTTTTATCAATATACTTTGGGCGCCTTACACATTTTTTACTCGTTTGACTCATTATCTTATACGACGTTCTTTTAGACATTTATATAGCTAAAACAAAACCCAAATTGACCCGGTCATAAGTAAATGGGTTAAAATTCCGACCTCTACTTGATATGCTAACAAAATCCGTTTAACTTATTTGACTTACATCCTTGCTTGAAGTTTCTGTAATGTTGGTGAACTGCATGGAGTGTGGCTGCAGCATACGGTTAAAGACATCTGCCATCTGAAAAAATGGTGTGGTGTCATCAATTCAAAACTTGTGTTATAGTTCGAGAAGCAAGAATTGGTACCTTAAAACTATATCTGTATACCATATTTGGAGACTCTAACAAAGCAACAAAAGGGTATGATGACATTACAAAGATTGAGCAATGTAAACATATTTTATTTGAAAAATAGAGGCTATAAAGCTAACCATTGCACTGTGAGTCTTCATTCATCATTTTTGAATCAGCAGTGAACATGCTGTCGAGTTTCAATCTTGTAGCTACTTGATCTTCTTGATCTTCTGTCATACAAAATTATCCTATAATACCGGGCTCTAGCCTGTTCACTTTGGTACACTACAATTTATACACAATCACAAATTCTTGTAAATTTGAATTTTCTTGATCTTTATTCGAAGCAGCTAGCTGGTGGTCAAGGAGGTCTTCTTCTATCGAATCTGATTTACTCGCTAGAAATGACACATACTGATGAACTTGAGCCAATACTCTTGAAATTATGTCCCATATTGCATTTCTGGCTTCTATGTCATCCGATGCAAAAGGAAAAATGTCCAGGAGAGCCTGTAAGAAAAGCTGATCTGGATGTATCTAACGTGTCAATGTTGATTTCATGTAAATTTGACAAAGACCAAAATATGTTGGCAAAAATGGAATTTGATATTTTTGTAAACTAATTTATGTTATCCTGATATAATTTAATATGTAATGCAAACTAAATTTACCTTTGTTTATCTCTAAGATTAGACCATCGGAGACGCTTAAAATATTGGCAATCAGAACAGCAGCAGTAACGCATGACGCGGCGACCTGACTTGCCAAAAAAGTAACAATAGTAAACAACCACTTCATGTTCACAATCTTCACAGAACAGTTGCATCAAAATAAAATTATTTGCATATTCACATTGTAAGGTTGCAATTCTTATTTAGTCTTGTGCACTTCTTTCTTGACTGTATATTATATTCCAAAAATCTCATTTAACAGCATCATATATCAAGTTACTCGTATTACATTACATACCTCAATTTTATCTGTAAGTATCAGAGTTGCAAGCAGATGAAGAAAGCTTCTTACTGGAACAAAGTTCTTGGGAACAACTGTCGATAACAGATAAGGCTTTAATAGCCCGAAGAATTACATCAAGAACAGGGTACCTGATACACGAATTCACATTTAATAATCAGACTCAAAATCGGCTGCAAGTATGACACTGAAATCAATAGTGAAGCACTAATAAATATATATATATATATATATATATATATATATATATATATATATATATATATATATATATATATATATATATATATATATATATATATATATATATATATATATTTTGGGCAAACGGGGCAATACCCCAAAAACTATATTAACAAAACATAGTTATAGATAAGCGGAAGATCACCGGTTCAACAAAATGAGGACAACGCAAGTCGCAGCGGGTTTTTTTACTTTTAGATATCTAAAAACAAAGCAATCCGCTATGACGTACGTTGTCATCATATTGTGGAACGGATGATCCATATAATAATAGTAACATAAGTCAACATCTAGCAATAAGCAATGCACATACGTCGCAACAAAAGGCAACGGCACATGATTAAAAATCAAGAAATAATATTTGACCTTTTAGCCTGTCAAGAAACCGCAAATATATTGGGAACGTTAGTTTAATATCAGACCAGTAATGGTTAGTATATTCATGTAACATTCATGATACAATTACCTTTGATTAATACTATGGTTAAATCACGAAAGAAAGTTGTTACCTTTCTCTCTCCAGTTCCTTTCGCTACTTCAGTTAAGCACGTACATCGAACACTCTGTAGTCTGTTGAGCTAAAACCATAAGCAACAATTAGAATACAAATGAGGGATAAGGTACAGTACGTATCAGTAGTTGTATCATGTTAACCATTTGCAATCAAGAATTTCAGATAAAAAAATCAAAAAAACATACCATCATGATCAAATGACTTGAACTGATACCGGCCGATAGCCCAATCTGTTAGTCTGGGAACTAATTGTCTCTATCTTCATATTTAGTCGGGTTTAAAATTGTCAATCTACAATAACAGGTTTAATGCACTATAAGATCCTACGGATTTATACATGTAATTTGCTCTTCACAAAGGAAAAGAGGAGGCAGGTATGAACAATTGAGAATAACAAACGTACCAGACAATTTGTTCGTCGTCCAAGCAGTGTTAAGTAGAATATAATGTAACTTTGTATTTTCTTTTTAAAAAGCACTCGTTAATTTTTTTGCATTCAAAGATGGTAGAGGAGATAACAAAAACCCTAACGCGTATGGTAAAAATAAAAATCTGTGACACATCTTTTTCTTAACAAACACGTTAGACTTTTCTCATCTCTTATACCATCTTTGAATGCAAAAACTTTATCGTTTGCATTTCATGCATCGTGTATGGTATTCTTACAGAATACGTATAAGTAAACTTTTGGAATGCCAATGCCTTATGGATCTGAAGTCAGAGGGAGATCGTTAGGAAGCAAAATAGGATAACGCGTAGTAAGGTATTTCAGTTCATACGTAGCTCCTCCCAGAATTCAGATTCAGAGGCACGACCAAATATTTTTTTTTAATCATTGATACCCGCATGTTTGTGTGTACAAATCGACAAAAGTTCTTGCTCAAGAGGATGGTGCAGCAAGCGACTTTTTGGAATTCAAGCATGTTCCTGAGCGTAAGCTTTTACATAAATGGACACACAAACATGCGCAAAAAAAGTTAATGCAAGACATAAAACAGCAAATATGAGTATCATGTGCCAATGTCTTTTGTGTTTGGAATATTGGATGTTCCAAACCAACAACGTGATTAAATTTAGAAAGATCAGTGGCAAATGAAATAGGGTGCTGCGTAAAAGGGTATTTGCACCAAATAACCCATGACACCATCCTATTTTATTTGGCACGAATCTTTCAAAATCTAATCATGTTGTTGGCCAACATAGTTTACTACAGGGTGCTTGCTTATGTTACTGTTATTGTATGCATCACCGGTTCAACAAAATGAGGACAACGCAAGTCGCAGCGGGTTTTTTAATTTTAGATATCTAAAAACAAAGCAATCCGCTATGACCTACGTTCTCATCATATTGTGGAACGGATGATCCATATAATAATAGTAACATAAGTTAACATCTAGCAATAAGCAATGCACATACGTCGCAACAAAAGGCAATGGTGCATGATTAAAAATCAAGAAATAATATTTGAGCTTTGTAACTGCTGACCACTATAAAGCTTTGGAAGGTGTTTCCATAGCATCGAACCTGAGCTTCTCCATGCATCGAATCTATGCTTCTCCATAGGGTCATATTTACTGTATAGAGGAAAAGATGTCAGTAAGGTAAAAAAGCAAAAAACGGTTGCAATATTTGAATTTGAATGATACTTATCTTCGGCTGGTTATTGTAGCATCATCGAAGTCTGAGGTCAGGATCATCAGCCTGTCAAGAAACCGTAAATATATTGGGAAAGTTAGTTTAATATCAGACCAGTAATGGTTAATATATTCCTGTAACATTCATGATACAATTACCTTTGATTAATACTATGGTTTAGTGCTGAACAGAAGGTATCAATAGTAAAAATTTATGTTTATATCACAAAAGATTGAATCTTCATTTAAAAAAAAAAAAAAAAAAAAAAAAAAAAAAAAAAAAAAAACCCTTGATATAAGAGACGATTACCAGCAACCCCGTCGGAATCCCTCCTCCGCCACCACTGCCATCTCTGCAAACTCTGTTTCCCATCAAACAAAATCGAAAACACCACAACGAACATAAAGGCGGCGGCAACTTAATCTGTTTGTCAAACAACGCACGGACCACAAAACAAAAAATCGTATGAATACCCACTTGAACTAAACACAAATTAACCACAAATCAAAAAGAAAAAAAAAAGATAAAGGACTACATACCTTGATTAAAAAAAACTGAATAATTGGAAATAGAAAGCTCAACAATCTCATTGGTGGTCGGAGTTAAGTGTTGTGATTGAATCTGGTGGGTGTATGGCAGATATTGGTAGCAAGAAGATTCGGGAACGGGCGAGAAATATCGCCTTCCAGCTTTGGGGAAATAATATAATTGGGGGAAGGATAGATACATAAGTATTACTGTTCATTTTACACTAATGTACTACTGTTCATTTTACACTAAAGTACCATCACTTTAAGCACATTTTACTGTTTAAAACTATGTTTGGTGCAACATTGAACCACACACTTAAAGGTTAATAACAAAGTCATAACAGTTTAGTACTTATAAGTTATGACTTAAACTAATACAAAGCTAAAAAAACAAAATTTAAAATATAACATTATTTTTTTGAATTTCAAGTTGGTTGGTTCTCTTACACAGTTAGCATTTTCACAAATACATTATGGGCATCATTCAACTTACCAAAGAACAACTTGTTTTAGCATGAAAATAAGCTTATGACTAAGTGCCTAATGCTCAAACAACATTTTCTATAAAAAATATTTTAAGGCTAAATTTATTCTACAACAGTAATCTTTTTTTTTCATGCTCGTATAAAATAAAGTACTACTAACCTTAAAAAAATAACTCATAATTAATGTTAATAGGTAAAGTTAAGTACCTGTTCAATGCAATTGATGATACTATCATCTGTGAATTTGTTGCCATCCAAATTAGTCACATGAAAAACTGTAGAAAATAAAAACAACAAAAAACATTAGCACACCAAACAACATGATTGAAACAAACTTTAGTGTATAAAGTATAAATTAAACAACCAATATCTCACCATCCATATTCCATCTTAAGATCTGTTAAAACTCGAACTCTTCTAGAAGTATTCCATCATTCGTAGCATTATCAATCTGATACGAAACCAAAACCAATTCAAACGAAAGTCAGATTAAAAAAGTCAAAAGTCAAAGATTGAAATAAATATTATGCGTGTTGCATCTACACATCCTGTATTGTCTATCATCACCCTGCATAAAAAAAAATTCAAAATTAAGGGTAAGAATAAAAAATCAAAAATGGAGTATAATTTTTTTTTAAACAGCCAACCGGAATTCGTGCCACACAATCGACCCTTCTTTGTGGAAGATCTGGTGAATCATAAAACTTGGGACTTTGGAGTAAAATAATTGTATGCGTAGGTGCAAAAAATAAATAAATAACGACTGCTAGTACCTTTTTACCCCAGAAAAAAATCGTCCGCATGCGCATGGTCGGAAGAAAACCGATCCAGTCGCCGGTGAGATGTGTGCCTGTGATTTGGGGTACGGGGTGTGGAAGATAGTTTTTTTATTCATTTATTATGATTTGTGTGTCTTTTTTTTTTTTTGTTTATGATAACATTGTAGAGATGACAGAGAGAATGAGAGAGAGATTCATATTTGTGTGTGTGTTTATGAGAGTGATGGGTTGTAGGATCTGGAAGACAGTAGAAGGCTAATTGTTAAGTCGGTTTTAGAATAGTACTGTTCATTTTTTTGGACAGGCTACTGTTCATTTTTGGAATGAACAGTGTTGGTGTGAGTGTGGTGTGGGCCCCAAAATTTTGGGGTTTAGTATATAGGTATAATATGATATAATATGTTGCAAGTTGGATGTAGTTGATGCACATAAACACACAACCAACTTGTTATTTTTTTTACCAATGGCTGCTGCATCATATAGGGGATGCACCCCAACCATGTGTCCAAGATATGTGTGTGTCACTTGGATCCATCAACATGTTTAGACTTTAGACCATACAGTCTCCTGTAATTAATAAGTATATTGTCTTCATCTACAAGATATTGCATGTATCACCATCATGGCATCATCTCCATAATTGATAGGTGCAAATCTTATCTCAAAACCCTACACTCAAAATAAGACTAAGTTGATGATGATTGTTTATTAAGAAGCTCTAATTCTAAATCAGATTCGCATATCTGAATCTAAATATGTGATTGAAAAATATGAATGTGATATCATCTTAATCTAAATAAGTAGTTGAGAAATATGAATCTGACTTAACTAAAACTATTTTTTTATGGAAAATTTAGTAAAAATGTTTGAATGTGTTAACCTATCATGACTATTAACCATGTTTATCAAGATAGCGATCTTGGTCGTACGATCTTATGATCCTACATAAGAAAACCTTGCAAGATCGGAGTAGGATCGGAGATAGCATATGATCGAAGTAAGATCCTAAGATAGCTAGTAAGATCGTAGGATCGCTATCGAAATTCGCTAAACATAATCATATGAATCAAAATTCGCCAAAAACGGTTCAAAAACCGTGATCACATGATATTCTACAAAACTATACATAAGCTAGCTAGCTATCCGCAAAATGGTCCAAAAACTATACATAAGCTAGCGGGGAACAATTTAGCGGGAATCCTAACACATAAACTACATAAACACATAATAATCCATCTAAATCTACACAACTTTGTCCAATACCCCAAAACAAATATAAAGCTGACGCATCAGACCCGAAGAAGCCATACACTACTCCCCAGTCTCCCTACTACCCCCACTACCCCCACAACCCCCACTACCCCCAGTACCCCACTACCCTCACCGGTAGGTGTAGACTCACCATGTGAGGCATTTTGGGATCCTGATGTCCCCGGCAAGCCTCTAGCTAGCTCCTCGGTAAAATCCGGCTGTCTCCTAGCCCAATCCAGCAAAACATCAATCTGTGTCCCACACGTGGACAGCTCCTGGGCTTGCTTCTGCACAGTCTCCTGCTGCGAGGACGAGGAGGCTTGCTCGCGAGCTCGTGAGGAGTTCAGAGTCGTCTTCTGACCACTGCCCGGTAACACTGGACCTACGCCAAGAACATGACCGCGCTGCTTACCGCCGATCACCTGGCGCATAATATCCAGGTCAGTCATACCCGTCCCGAAAGAGGTGCTCTCATCGCGCAGCCGTACCATCTCATTCTGTTTAGTTTCAAAAAAACAAGAAAAGTAATATATAAGTCGTGATTTATTATATTGCATTAATGTGGGTGAGTTTTTGGAAATAAATTATACTTACGTATCTGGCCTCCGACACTGGAGACTCAAAGACGTCGCCTCTCGTATGGTTGTGTCTGTAAAGGTCGATGAAGTCTCTACGATCCATGGAGTCAGTGGGGAGGCTCAATTGTTTATAAATAAAATCAATAAAGACTCACCCAACACTATATATATAAATAAAATGATTAAAAAGTGTCTTACGAAGTTATCTCGTATAACAGCCAAGGAGTGGGATCCGTGAAGGCTAGAACTCGTGCTCGGGAGCCGGTTTTGCTTGTTGACCTCCCCGATCCTCAACTTCTTCGGGTCTGACCATTGCTTCACCTGCTTATTATAAATAATAAAAACTATTATATAAATGAAATATTATTATTATTATTATTATTATTATTATTATTATTATTATTATTATTATTAGAGCAAACTGCAAAATACATCCATGTGGTTTACACCTTTTGGCACTTTACATCCCTGTCAGAAACTATTGGCAATATACATCCCTCGTTAGGCAAACGTTTGCCACATTACATCCCTAAGTTAGATGGGCGTTATCTTTTTCCGTTAAGTGTTTGCATCGTTAGTCCCTGCGTTAGTTTTGTTTGCATCGTTAGTCCCTCCGTTAGTATTTTTTACAAAAATTAATTTTTTTTTTTGAAATTAATTATTTTACAAAAATTAATTTTTTTTCGAAACTAATTTTTTTAGAAAAATTATTATTTTTTTCGAAATTAATTTTTTTTTAAAATAACTTTTTTTTTTTTTCGAAATAATTTTTTTAGAAAAATTAATTTTTTTTTCGAAATTAATTTTTTTACAAAAATTACTTTTTTTTCGACATTAATTTTTTTACAAAAATTAACTTTTTTTTCGAAATTATTTTTTTTACAAAAATTACTTTTTTTTTCGACATTAATTATTTTACAAAAATTAATTTTTTTTCGAAATTAATTTTTTTAGAAAAATTACTTTTTTTTTCGAAATTAATTTTTTTTAGAAAAATTACTTTTTTTTCGAAATTAATTTTTTTTACAAAAATTACTTTTAAAAAAAAATCATTTGGAAAAAAAAAATTAATTTTTTGTCTAAAAATTAATTTCGAAAAAAAGTAATTTTTGTAAAAAAATAATTTCAAAAAAAAAAAAAAAAAAAATTCTAAAAAAAAAAATTTCGAAAAAAAAAGTAATTTTTGTAAGAAAATTAATTTCGAAAAAAAAATTTGTAAAACAATTAATTTCGAAAAAAAATAATTTTTGTAAAAAAATAATTTCAAAAAAGAAAATTAATTTTTTCTAAAAAAAAATAATTTCGAAAAAAAAGTTAATTTTTGTAAAAAAATTAATGTCGAAAAAAAGTAATTTTTGTAAAAAAATTAATTTCGAAAAAAAAAATATTTTTTCTAAAAAAATTAATTTTGAAAAAAAAAAGTTGTTTTTAAAAAAAAATTAATTTAGAAAAAAAAAAATTTTTCTAAAAAAATTAATTTCGAAAAAAAAAATTAATTTTTGTAAAATAATTAATTTCGAAAAAAAATTAATTTCGAAAAAAAAATTAATTTTTGTAAAAATACTAACGGAGGGACTAACGATGCAAACAAAACTAACGGAGGGACTAACGATACAAACACTTAACGGAGAAAGATAACGCCCATCCAACTTAGGGATGTAGTGTGGCAAACGTTTGCCTAACGGGGGATGTATATTGGCAATAGTTTCTGACAGGGATGTAAAGTGCCAAAAGGTGTAAACCACAGGGATGTATTTTGCAGTTTACTCTTATTATTATTATTATTATTATTATTATTATTATTATTATTGGAGATACTTTGGTTGTGGGGAAGGTTTTAGAGCTTATCATGGTGGATGGACCTCGTTGTGGTTTGCACCTCAATGTTGATAAAACTGAGGTTTTTTGGCCTAAGGAAGATCCCAGAAGCAGGCTTGTGGGTGTTTTCCCACCAAATATTGCCCGACCTTTGCATGGTGTTAAATTATTGGGTGGGCCCGTTAGTTTGGACTTTGATTTTAGTAGTGAGCTTATTATGAAAAGAGTTGCAAAAACCATTGAGCTTATGGATGCTACTGCTAAGATTAATGATCCCCAATGTGAGTTATTACTCCTTCGTGCTTGTGCTGGTATTTCCAAATTATATTTTGCTATGCGCACTTGCTCTCCTCGGGTCTTTAAACGTGCTCAGATTTCTTTTGATGGGGCTCTTCGCTCTACTCTAGAGCGTATTGTTACTGCTTCTGGGCCTGGTTTTGGTGATTGGCAGTGGAGACTTGCTACATTACCCTTTGCGTTTGGGGGGCTTGGTGTATATTCTGCAGGTGATGTCTTGAACTATGCTTTTCTTTCGTCTAGACTACAATCTGCTAGCCTGCAGACTATGTTACTTCGACATTCTGGTATCATAACCACTGGGGTTTCCTTTGATAATGCCTTGTGTGCTTTCAATGTGAAAATGGAGATTGATCTTTTGAGTAATCCGTGTGAGATCGCTGCCCCCAAACTCATGAAGAAACTGGCAGATATATATTTCACACGTGTTACCCGAACGGCCGAATCTACATTTTCTTTATCTTCTCGACAGATGGCGTTATGAAAATCGCAAATGGAGGACCACACTTCAGACTGGCTTAGGATAGTTCCGATTTCTGGGTTGGGACAGACTATGAACGCCAGGACCTATCGTTGCGTGTTATGTTATCGGCTTGGTGTCCCCCTATTTTCTGTTCAGTTGCCGTGCTCAGCCTGTTCTAGGGTCTTTGCTGGTGATATTTATGGGGACCATGCTGTATCTTGCACTGGTATTATTGGTATTAAACATCGGCATAACATGGTACGTGATGTTCTTGTTGACATATGTTCCCGATCTGGGGTTTCGGCTCGTAAAGAGGTTGACATTGGACTTTGTGGTGAAAGGGACAAATCTTTACGTCTGGCTGATGTGCTACTTTACTCATGGGATGAAGGACTTGATGTTTGTGTTGATTTGACTGGATCATCGCCCCTGACACAAACTGGTATGGTTGATTTCGTGCCAGGTCGTGCGGTGATTGAGGCTGCACAACGTAAACGCATCAAGTATGAGGCTAAGTGTGCAGATATGGGATATGGTTTCCTCCCCTTCTCTTTCTCTTCTTTTGGGGAACTTGAAAAGGACGCTGTGACTCTATTGAAGCGTATTCGAAAGTTCTCGATGACTCAAGACATTGGAGCACGTGCTGCTGCTCATATTTTTAGCAGGATTTGCTTTTCTATAGCTAGAGGAGTGGGAGCCCAATTAGTATCTCGGCTCCCTACTAACTTCTTGTAAATCCTATATGTTTCTAATAAAGTGATGTCTATAATAATAATAATAATAATAATAATAATAATAATAATAATAATAATAATAATAATAATAATAATAATAATAATAATAATAATAATAATAATAATAATATAAAGTACGTGTCGATCCAGAAATTTACCTGTTTCTCCCAATCTTCAGTCGTCTTGTTTGCCGGACGCTTTTCCTTGATCTCGTCCAGTTTCTGAATCCCACCGTGCTGTGTAAAATTTTTCTTTTTGAATTTGTACTTGTTGTCATCGTATCGCTTTCGGAGGTAAGCTTCGATACTAATGACAATATTGTCTCCATCCTGACCGGCAAGGTGGGGGCCGAGATCAAAAAAATGCTGCAATAAAATATAATTAAAATAAATATACAAATTTAAATAAAGAGACAAATTTAAATAAATAAACACATTTAAAATAAATAAACACAATAATTATAAAAATAAAAGATAAAAAAAACTTACGTGGAGCTGGTTATCAATGTGTGCCTTCGTGGTCTCGGGAACCTTATCCCACGAATCGTAATACATGGGAATCGATTCCCGTAACAACGTCCCGACAAAGTTCGAGAACCACGAAGCGTGAGAGCCAACATGCTCCCACATCCCTTTCACATTCTTCTGGAATCTGATCGAGACCGGACGACCAATCTCATTCCTCATCTGGTGTAGTGCTGCATTGTTTGTGGCACCACGAACCACCTTCCCGCCTTTGCCAATTTTGGAACCAGGCTTGGTAGGCCTGGGAGCTCTCGAATTAGACCCTGCAAGTAATCAAATTCAAGTGATGGTGACATAAAATAACAAGTTATCAATTTCAAATAATGATCAAGTTTAATTAAAATAATCGAGAAATTCTTACGCTCGCAGTTAGTGCCTATCCTCCTCGTGTGACCATGGGGTGGCTCATGACCTCCATCCCCACCGTGGCTCGTAGCTATAATATCTGTCATCTGTAAACGTACTAGTACAAGAACATAGAAATTAGTGAAGAAACACATATACGCATATATATACACACATTCAAATAAATAACAATATATACCAAAAAAGATAATAATAAATAACAAATTGGCTGCAACATTATCAGGGGGTGCTCCATATAACTTGTGTAGACTAAGACCATTCAATCCCCTATAACTAATAAGTATTGTCTTCATCTACAATGTATCACCATCATGGCACCATGCAAATCTTATCTCCAAACCCCACACTCATAATACGACTCGATTAGAGAAAACCACGTAGATAGAAATAACCACCTTCTTGAGTTAGGAGTAATCTAACGATAATTAAAACATGAAGAAAATTTATACTTCATAGAAGTTCTTTGAGTATATAGGGAGAAAATTGAATGATTATTTGTTATTTCAGGTTAATGGCCATTCCATAAATAGAAAGGCTCAAAAATTTAGCCTACACATTTGCCAATTACGGAAATTTCAATAGCTTGTTGCATACACACAAATAAACGTTCATCTAAAAAATTAAGTGTATTAAATTCGTAAACTTGTAATAGCCCTCTAAATTAATACAACTCATTTAAACCATCTATAAACTTTTGACAATCACATAACTTTTTACTACTTGCAATTACACTACTATCTTAACTAAAGTTATTGTTATTCGTAAATTAATTGTTAAAAAGAGTAGAGTTAATTTCATAAATGGTCCCTGTGTTCTGTCGGGTTTTACGGGTTTAGTCCCTAAACTTTTTTTCTAACGGATCAAGTCCTTATGGTTGCGACCCATAATGGTTTTGGTCCCTGAGACTAACTGTCGTTAGTTTTTTCCGTTAGTATTTTATACTAACATTTGCACCGTTAGTCCTTTAACGACCGTTTGCAACAAACATTTGCACCGTTGGACTTTTATACTAACGACCGTTTATACTTAACAAAAAATTTGTTTAATTGGTTTTCTTATAAATTTTTTTTCTAAATATCTTCAAAATTTATACACGTTTTTATACGCATTTCTATACATGTTTTCATATACACATTTTTATACACACATTTTATTACACGTTTTTATATACATGTTTTTATATGCACGTTTTTATACACATTTTTATACACATTTTTATACACGCGTTTTTATACACATGTTTTTATACACACATTTTTATACACGTTTTTAAACACATGTTTTTATACACACATTTTTATACATGTTTTTATACACATGTTTTTATACACATGTTTTTATACACACGTTTTAATACACACATTATATACACGTTTTTATACACATATTTTTATACACGTTTTTATACACACGTTTTTATACACGTTTTTATACACACATTTACACACATTATATACACATTTTTATACACGTTTTTATACACACATTTATACACATATTTATACACGTTTTTATACACGAGGATAAAAATGTGTGTATAAACGTGTGTATAAAAATGTGTATAAAAAAATATGTATAAATTTGTGTATAAATGTGTGCATAAAAATGTGTGTATAAATGTGCATATAAATGTGTGTATAAAAACGTGTGTATAAAAGCATGTGCATAAAAACATGTGTATAAAAAACATGTGTATAAAAACGTGTATAAAAATATGTGTATAAATATGTGTATAAAAATGTGTATAAAAACGTGTGTATAAAAACGCGTATAAAAAAGTGTGTAAAAACATGTAAAAAAAGTTGTGTATAAAACGTGTATAAAAACATATATATAAAAACGTGTGTATAAAAAATGTGTGTATAAAAATGTGTGTATGAAAACGTGTATAAATTTTAAAGATATTTAGGGAAAAAAAAAAAAAAAAAAAAACCAATTTTTTTAAAATTTTTATATAAAAAAAATAAAAATAAAAATAAAATTTGAATTAAGTATAAACGGTCGTTAGTACAAAGGACTAACGGTGCAAATGTTTGTTGCAAACGGTCGTTAGCTAACGGAAAAACTAACGACAGTTAGTCTCAGCGACCAAAACCGTTATGGGTCGCAACCACAGGGACTGGATCCGTTAAAAAAAAGTTTAGGGACTAAACCCGTAAAATCCGACAAACCACAGGGACCATTTATGAAATTAACTCAAAAGAGTATGACAAAATAACATCACATTGCCAGAAAATTTAGTCACAGGATACCCGCCGCCGCATAGCGCGGGTACCCTGCAAGTATATGTTTAAGCAATCGGGTCAACTTGATAAATGGTTTAAACCGTTATGCTCAGATACTCATCAATTTAGAAGATACTCATCAATTTAGAAGTCGCACAACAGTTAATCAGTATGTAACAAAACATAATGACATATAACCCGCTGCAATGCATAATATCTACAGCAAATTCTTGAATCGATTCTTATAAAATGCAATATAAGGCTGCCCACAGTAAGGCGACCAAATCCCCCCATTTTTCTCTGCCACGTCAGCTTTCTCTCTCCAGCGACCTACAGGCGATTAGGTGCCCCAGTAAGGGCGACCAAGTTCGATTTTTTTTTTTTTAATATCTGAATTCAAATATTTTATATATTTATCTATACGCGTACATGCATGTGTAATACTTCAAAGATATATACGTGGAGGTGGACATGCATGCAGACTAGCAGCTATGTCACCATAAGCCTTTTTCTTAATTATCACATTAATACTTCAAAGATATATACGTGGAGGTGGACATACATGCAATATATATACTCTTTGATTATAAGCCTTTTTCCACAACTCAATCGTGGACATGACCAAGTTGAAGTGATCGAGTGAAGGGATTGATTCTCCACAATAAGGGAATCGATCTTCCCATTCGATCGAGTATGAGGCGATCGAGACTACTGCATTCAGCCTAAAGTACTACAAACTAAACAGCACATATAAAATTTATAGCTCATAACATTTATAAACACAAAGCGGCCTTATTTTTTGGCACTGATTAATAACACGTGCATGCCCAAAAACTACGTTGCTTAGAATTTATTTGGGTCAGTTGATGTACAAGACATGTCGTTCTTATCAAATGCTTTGTTGCTTGACCCATAAAATTTGCTAATTGGTTATAGTTGGGTTATTTCTTACAATTTATACATATCTTTGCAGGAAGGCAATAGGTGTCTCTTTCCTGGTGTGGTTTTTTTTGGGGTAATCTTCTTTATTTGGTCCTTATGAAGGCTTTCATAAGGTCTGTAACAAATGTTTATGACAATACTCTTGTAGCTTCGCTGTCTAAGATCTTCCAAAGGTAATTTTTTTCGCAGTCAAATGAGTCATTTATGAATATAGACACGTGAATCATATGTTTAGTGCACAATAAGATTGGTAAAATTTAAGCCCACAAGAACAAACACATAAACTTACTCCATGCATAATAATTTATAAACCTAATACTTTTTGTTGGTTTTATAGATGAAACTCCACATGACTACTAGTGCAATTTAGGATGCTGATGAGAGGCCTGAGCTATGTTTGACGCACCGTTGAATTTATTGCTACAAGGGAGTTTATGGTTAGTGGCTTTGAGACCCCTTTATCTGAGACCAAGCGAAGGTAACATTGCTTGTAATATGATTTGAGACCCCTTTATTTGACTTGCAAACATGTTCTTGGGTAAAGGGTTGAAATGGGAAACTACCAGTTTGACTTTTCAGAGTCAAACTGGTTCAACTTTGACCTTAAACATTTTTTTTTGTGTCATATAATACTCAACGAAAAATTATACCATTGAAAAATAAACTTAAAACCCAATTTATTTATATATTTTGCATCAAATATTATATAACACCCACAAAAATAATTAAGGTCAAAGTTGAACCAGTTTGACTCTGAAAAGTCAAACTGGACACTTATTTTAGGACGGAGGTAGTACTACTTTAGATGCAAGCTTTACCTCATGTGTAGAACGTATATGAGAAATTCACGAAACAGGTGTTAGTTTTGCTCATGCTCGGTCAAGAAGTTGTGCTGATGGCACAATACAATGCCCATGTTTTTTATACACCTTAGTTTACCAGTCAGAATAATGTTTGTGCCATATTTGATAGTCAAATTTGTCACTAACAATATATCTTATTATTATTTTTTTTTCTGGAGTATTTAGATGGAAAATGAAGCTGTTGATGAACAACCAAGTGATGAAGATAGATGTATCGCCTCAACTATTCAGAGAAGATCGTAAGTTAAAAAATGTTGCACAAATTTTCGACATGTATTCATGTGTACAACTTAACAATAATGAATCTGTGTTTCTTTACAGATTTAACCCCCTCAATATTGTGACGAGTACAATAACAAGCATATGGAAATCACAGTTTACGCGAAGAATGGGATACGTGGACAAGTGTTCCAGAAGAAGATAAGGACCTATAGTTTAAAGCATTCAAGGTATGTTGATACAAACATGACAGTCTGGTCTTTGATATAGGATGATGCCTAGTCTTTTGTTGCTAATTAGTGTGGTTAGCTATGTTTTTGACTTTTTTGCGTCAAGTTCGTGTGGTTAGATATGCTTGTAATTAGTTATAGTAGTGTTAATGTCACTATATCAGTATGTAGTTTGGCCTATATTTGGCCAGAACCTTTGTGTGGCTAGTGTGGGTTTGAATAATTCCCCCTTACGCAAAGTTGTGCCTAGGGCCGTTCAAAGCGCTCGCCGCTCGCCGATCGCTCGCCGATCGTTCGCAAATTGCTCGGAAATTGCTCGTTCGATCCGTCGCTCGATTGTAAACGAGCCGCTCCGCTCGGTTCGGTTTGTAAACGAGCCAAGCATGAGCAAAGGTCTGCTCGGATCGGATCGGCTCGAATCTGCTCGAATATTTTTATTATATATATAAATATATTATATATGTATGTATTTATATAAATATAAATTTATCTTGTAACTATCATTCTATAAGATTTATAGCTTAGTTAGAAATTATACAAAGTAAATTCGAAGAATATGACGTGACAAAATTCTATTTTCTAGATGTATGTTTAATACTAAGCTCTCTTTGCTTCATTCTATGCTTAATATGATTCTGATTTCAACCCACATGCTGATATCTAAGCATGGAAATTATTAATGTTGCCATGAATTATTATTGTGACTTCATTGGTACACCTTTACTATCCAGTTAATACATTTGTGCAGATAACATGTTTGTTCTAACGCCTCAACTGAGTTTAGTTTATGCTATATTTGTTTGTTGCTTCAAATTATACGCGAGTAGTTGGCATAAAAAGGTCACTGTGAAAACAATCGGATATGTGGATCAATTACTTTAGATGCAATCAAGCGAGTTCGAACCGAGCCGAGCTGCTCGGTTTTAAACCAAGCGAGTTCGAGCAATGGTTTTGTGCTCGTTTCATTAAATTCGAACCGAGCCGAGCTGCTCGGTTTCAATTCGAGCCGAGTTTGAGCAGACGCTCGCTCGGTTCGGCTCGGCTCGTGAACAGCCCTAGTTGTGCCCTTTGTAACACGCATAGAGGTGTTTTGATGATCCTTTCGGAGAATATTATTTGAGACCCTTTCTTAGACATGCATATAAGTTTTGGGTAACGGGTCAAAATGGAAAACATGTCAAGCTTAGTTGGGTTGATTTTCATACACTTGTATATTAAATTGTAAGATATCCAGTTCATGCTTTAACCAAGTTACAAAAGCAATATATAATAATAGTGTTTAATCTTTTGATTGTGATCTTGTGGAGGTCTAATTTGTATCGAGAAGCCTTCCAGATTTTATAAGGAAGAAAAGGCCCAACACATAAACCACCATTTATGAACCTAACGTTTGTCGGAAGATCATCAGATATCCTAACAACATCTGACAGAGGGAAAGCTGCCCGACTGTCTAAAAAGCGTTTGCATATTTGGGGGTTCAATCTCGACAGCAGAACACAAAAGGAGACTGGTATATATATTTTTCTGTACTTTTTACATGATCTTAAAACATATGCGAGGAATCAGATTTTGACACAATCATCGTCTTCATTATCAGTCTCGTTATCTCAATCAGTTCAAAAGAGTTGGCTTATTTTGTTAACTCCGTTAGTCATGCGAGATCCTCCGTATAAGTAGGATGATTGATAGCTATTAGAAAGAAAAATCAAGACCTCTTCTCCTATACTCATAAACCAACTGGAAATAACAACAGTTACAAAACAATTATGTTTCTGCGTAGGCATTGGCTGCTGCTGCATTGATTTATATGCAGAAGCCAAGCCTTATTTCTTACCACGTCACTATCAATGGAACTTGTGGCATACATTCCAAACAATACTCTTTATTCGCACTGCAGTATATACTTCTTAACAAAAGCTCAATTAGTTGGTCTTTTTGAACGTTACACAATACCTTCTTTCAGTGACAACTATGGCATGTGACCCAAAATGCCATAACATTTTTTTCGTATACGTCACAGCATCGCTAAGCACATGTCTCTTTATGAATGTATGTGGGATTGACTGCTAAAAAGTCGCAAAGAAGCGTTGAGGCATATACAATATATTGTTTGATGATCCATGTTAGAAACATAAAGCATTAGAAGAATAGTTTTTCATTTTGATAGCTAGCCCCCGATTTGTTAAAGAATTAAGCACCACAGATTTAAACATGAACTAAAATAAACTCGTGTAAAAACCAACAAGTTCATTTTCATAAGTTAAGCACCACAGATTTAAACATGAACTAAAATAAACTCGTGTAAAAACCAACAAGTTCATTTTCATAAGTTATCGAACACTGACGGAATTTAAGTACAAAAACAAAATTATCAAAAACAGAAAACCATCCACGAAGCCTGTGAACTAGACACTGGCTTCAAGGATCACTTCTGTGGTGCACCAGCCGGAATCGAACCCGGGTCTGTACCGTGGCAGGGTACTATTCTACCACTAGACCACTGGTGCTTTTGTTCTATATCATTGCATCTATAGATCATAACCCTTTTTCCTTATACATTTGAATAATTTATTTTCATCACGCAATTTTTTTTTTTTTTTTCATTGTAGCAGTAATATGATATATTTACAATAACTAGAAAAAAAGAGTCGTGATTAAATTAAATAACATTATCACCACAAAAACCAAAGATCATATTCTACTGCAGCAATCATTTTACTAGCATATATATGTGTTTATACTAACAATAGTAAAGCAAGGACATATGCAAGTCAGTATACATGAGATAATAACATCGAAACAAAAACATTTTAATTTTTACATATTCCGAAAACAGGCTCGGGTCGATGCTTTCAAGTAGCCTCAATATTGTTAATTGACTTGACACTACAACATTGACTGCTTTCGGAGGGGATTTTTTTCCCCTTTCGGCGGGGACATGTCCCCGCCAATACCCTTTTGGCGGGGACATGTCACCGCCGAATACTCATCGCTGATACTTTTAGCGGGGACGTGTACCAACTTTGGGCGGCGATTGGTGGGTCCCACCGCCTTCTAGCCGGTCAAAGATTGTCCAGCGTGGTAACGGTTTTCGGCGGGGACATGTCCCCGTCAAAAACTGGGAAAAGTAATTAAAAAGTTAATTGATCAAGTGATTATATTATTTAATTAACCATTTTGGCGGGGACATGTCCCCGCAGAAAATATCTTTTACTGTTGTTTTAAATAACCTCTTTCGGCGGGGACATGGTTAAACATGCCAATCTGATTCAACTTTTGGCGGGGACATGTCCCCGCCAAAGGTCTCTGACCCATGATGCAGCATATTGCTGCAAAATGGGTAATTTTCAGATTTTTTCCGGAATTTTTCCCGAAAAAATCTACCCAATGCAGCAATGCAGAACCTGCTATTTTCACTTGCCAATAGTAACAACAACTTCGCCAAAACAACTACTTTCGCCAACAAAAATTCGCTAAACATATACAACAACAACAACAACAAATTAAACCCAAATTCGCTAAAAATAATATTAATCCAAATTCGCCAACTTCGCTAAACATAGAACCTGTTTTTACAATAACTATCCAAATTCGCTAAACAAACCCAAATTCGCTAAACATAATCATATGAATCCAAATTCGCCAAAAACGGTTCAAAAACCGTGATCCACATGATATTCTACAAAACTATACATAAGCTAGAGATGAACAATTTAGTGGGAATCCTAACACATAAACACATAATAATCCATCTAAATCTACACAACTTTGTCCAATAACCCAAAACAAATATAAAGTGACCCATCCGACCCACAGAAGCCATACACTAATCCCCATTCTCCCCATTCTCCACACTATCCCCAGTACCCCGACTACCCTCCCCTGTAGGTGTAGACTCCACCGCCGACGCATTTTGGGACCCTGATGTCCCCGACAATCCCCTCGCTAGCTCCTCAGTAAAGCCCGGCTTTTTCCTCGCCCAATCCAGCAACATCTGCAGCGTGTTCCCTTGCTGCTTCACGGTCTCGTGCAGTGAGGACGAGGAGGCTACCTCGCGAGCTCATGAGGAGCTGCAAGTCGTCTTGTGATATGTTTGTACACGAGATGTTTAATGAATGAACCGAGATGTTATGGTTGTACACGTGATGTTTAACGAATGAGTCGAGATGATATGGTTATACAAGAGATGTTTAACAAATGAGCCGAGATGATACGGTTGTACACGAGATGTTTAACGAATGAGCCGAGATGATATGGTTGTACACAAGATGTTAAACGAATGAGCCGAGATTATATGGTTGTACATAAGATGTTTAACGAATGAGCCGAGATGATATGGTTGTACATGAGATGTTTAACGAATGAGCCGAGATGATATGGTTGTACACAAGATGTTAAACGAATGAGCCGAACAATTATGGAACTCGTGCTCAACAACAAAGTTCCAGCTTATCTTGTTCTAGTTTGAAAGATGCAATTCCTAACTATATGGTTGTACACGAGATGTTTAACGAATGAGTCGATGTGATACGGTTGTACACAAGATGTTAAACGAATGAGTCGATATGATACGGTTGTACACAAGATGTTAAACGAATGAGTCGATATGATACGGTTGTACACAAGATGTTAAACGAATGAGCCGAGATTATATGGTTGTACATAAGATGTTTAACGAATGAGCCGAGATGATATAGTTGTACACAAGATGTTAAACGAATGAGCCGAGCAATTATGGAACTCGTGCTCAACAACAAAGTTCGAGCTTATCTTGTTCTAGTTTGAAAGATGCGATTCCTAACTCTTTGTAGTACGGCTTTTTCCTCAACCATTCCAGAATCCGGTCTCTCATCCACGGTGCACAGTTCTTATAAGAACCATATTCATCAATAATTTCCGAGCCATATTCATTAAGAACTTCATCAAAGAGGAGCATCGACGATAAAACCTTTGACCACTCCTCTTCCGGCGAGTAACCATCCATTGTTATGTGTGTTTTGTAGGAATTAGTGATTTGGTTATTTGTGTTTTGCCCCGGTTAGGTTATATATAAGTAAAACCTTGGCGGGAAAAATTGGCGCCAGGCCTTTTGGCGGGGACATGTCCCCGCCAAAAGACGTAAAATATTGGCGGGATAAAGCTAGCGTTGGGAGGGAAAATGCTTAATACTTTCGGCGGGGACATGTCCCCGCCGAAAGTGAGAGCGGGAAAAAAAAGCGGGAACAATTAAGCGCTCCAAGTTTGGTCAAACTTTGACAAATATGTGAAACACTTTCTGCGGGGACTTGTCCCCGCCAAAAAGTAGCGTTGAAAATTTAGTAAATGGTCAGCGAGGCTTCGTGCCAGCTCAGCACATATTTTGTCGTTTAGCAACTTTCGGGGGGGACAGAGGCGTCCCCGCCAAAACGCTCCTCGCCCGTCCTCTCTTTTGTTGTAGTGTGAAGATAAACACAACATTGGAGCATGGATATATTAGTCATAACTATAACCATTGATATAGTAACTTCAAACATCTTGAACTTGAATGAATTCTCTAAATCTTGACTACTTGTTGTCGACAAGATAGCGGCAAGTGGCAACTAAAATGTCTTGCTGTGAGACTTGATCAATTGGAGCATGCTCGTCAATGAAGTTTGAATGTATATAATATGTTGCAAGTTAGGTGTAGTTGATGCACATAAACACACAACCAACTTGTTATTTTTTTTACCAATGGCTGCTGCATCATAGGGGATGCACCCCAACCTTGTGTCCAAGATATGTGTGTGTAAGATGGATCCATCAACTTGTTTAGACTTTAGACCATACAGTCTCCGGTAATTAATAAGTATATTGCCTTCATCTACAAGATATTGCATGTATCACCATCATGGGATCATCTCCATAATTGATAGGTGCAAATCTTATCTCCAAACCCTACACTCAAAATAAGACTAAGTTGATGATGATTGTTTATTAAGAGGCTACGAGTCTAAATCTGATTCGCATATCTGAATCTAAGGCAAAATTAGTTGTGAGCAGTAGCACTATGCAGTAGCAGTGAGCTGTGAGCAGTAGCTGTGAGCTGTAGCTACAACTCACTGCTCACCGCTCACAGCTTCTTAAAGAAGCATTGAAAAAATGAGCTTTCCTAAAAAATAGCAAAGCTCATCGCTCTTTTGCCAAATGAACACTAAAAATCAAAATGCTCATTACTCACCGCTAATCGCCTAAAAAAGCTCCAAAAAGCTCTGCGCCAAACATAGCCTAAATATGTGATTGAAAAATCTGAATGTGATATCATCTTAATCTGAATAAGTAGTTGAGAAATATGAATCTGACTTAACTAAAACTGTTTGTTTATGGAAAATTTAGTAAACATGTTTGAATGTGTTAAACTATCATGACTATTAACCATGTTTATCAAGATAGCGATCTTGATCGTACGATCTTATTATCCTACATAAGAAAACCTTGCAAGATCGGAGTAGGATCAGAGATAGCATATGATCGAAGTAAGATCCTAAGATAGCTAGTAAGATCGTAGGATCGCTATCGATCCCGATCCTAGTAAAAAGCTAAATTTTTATTATTAAACATAAAAATAAGCCCACTTGACCCAATTTTGCCCATATACATGGCCAAACATCACAATTGAAATCAGTAAAAGAATAAAATTGTAAATTGCAATTATTGTAGATGAAGATGGAGAGTTTGGAGAAGAAGCACATTACGATTTTGAAGAGCGAAATGAAGTTATTGCACCGTTCGAAATAATAGATTGACCATTGATGACTAATGCTTTCGAATTTTGGGCTTTTGACATTTAGGCTAGGACGTTTAAATAACTTTTATTATATACGACTCGTGTCGTATTTCTTTTGTACCCAAATCATTTATCTAATAGTTTGAAATATGAATTAATTGCATGTATTTGCATTATATATAAATTAACACCGCGTTTGAACTTTTAAATTTTCATTCATATCCATTTAAATTGGTTATTCTAATCAAATTATATATTGAACTATATAAAACTACAACCGTTATTAAAGAAATCACATTTTTGTTGGATCTTACGATCTCGATTCGATCTTACAATCTTGATCTTGCAGAGACGAAAATGATCTTAGATAGGATCGCGATCTTGGTAACCTTGCTATTAACAACTTTGTTAATATGATGAATAAACCCGTAGGCTAAACTTTATTAATTGTCAAATACTTATAAAGTACATGCGATAAAATCCAAGCCCACAACCTTGTTTGGGCAACTAATACCATCTAATAAAAAAACTCTTCATTTTACGTTACCCAACTTGGAAAATCCATATAAGAATCGAATTTTTCATTCCCACCACCGTCATATTTCTTATCACGGTTTGTATATTTTTTTCCTTTTTCCAATATGTTTTTTTGTCTTGTTGGTATAAAGTAAAAAATTTGATCGTAAGCAAATACGTTAATCTACATAGTTCTTATGACATATTTTCATAGATAACATCATAGGAGCACTTGGTATCGTGCACATTAACGTGCCAAATGCACCCCAAGCCAACCATTGGCACGCCAAATGCCATACCAGGCAAAATGCCAAACCTGCGTTAATGGGACTTGAGCTAGTGAAATGGCTCACGCCATTTGTGATTTTTTTTTTTATTTTTTTTTTTTTGAGTGGGTATTTTTAGTGAGGTATTTTAGCCAATAACATGTTAGTGGTGTGTTATGAGGAAGGGGTGTTTGAGTGATTGGTGTGTTATTGGAAGGTGATGATGTGACGGTGATGTGACATACCAATAACGTGTTAACCGTCTCAACGATACCTAGTGCTCTAACAATGGGCCAGAACGATACATGATCGATCATCTGTTTATCACTTTATATCATTATACAAGTATACTATGTTACTATGGTTGGATATGATGTGTTTGGTTCATTGTATTCGTAAGATATTAAGATATGTCAACCGGAAACCTAATATATCGTTCTTGTATCGGTAAATATCATTATTCGCTAGTAAGAAGCTAGAAATAACGAGTTTGGGATTGTTAATACAATCAATCCTAACTCCTCTCACGTTTTTGTCGTGTTCGCAAGTCGCCACCAAAATGTGATTAACGTCAGGTAGATCGGCTGGTCTTTCAATTTTGACTTAGGACACGTTTTCTAACATAGTTGGTTCGAATAATTCGTGAATCACTTCATCATCTGATAACATGTCATAAGTCCCAAAACAGTTTATCTTTGTGTATCCGTATATCTTAAGTTCTACCTCGTTTATTATGTTGGCCTATATATAAATACACATAAGTACGTACATATACAATCATACGTATATGATGTATGTTTACATATATAGACGGATGTATTTTGCAGGCTAAATATTCAGACTCTTTTAAGCTCGTGAACTAAATCGAGCTTTAGACTATGAACCTATTAAAGAAGGCCTACGGAGTAAAAGAAAGTGCATGAATTAAGATCATGCTCGAACTCATTAATTCAATGAGTCCTGAATAAGGTTCAAGCTCGGCACTAACTCGTTTAAGCTTGGCTCAATCTGAGCTTGCATCAAGTTGAAAATATACTCATATGTTGTTGGTTGGTAGGTGGTTATTTTTAATGTTTCTTATTTATCAAGCCTTGCTTTTCAAAAAACAAAAATGTTTCTTGATTAGAACCTAATAATCTATCTCTATATATCTCCACTATCTATAATGCATTTGGGAACTTCTATTTTTACAAATGTTAGATCACAAGATAATGGATACATCAAGATTACAAGATAATCGATAAAAGAAAGAAACAATATGCGCATGATATATACCATCGAACCCCCTTTATTAAAAATCAATAAAGGCTTACATCAAGACAAGATGAATATACAAACTAGCATCTCTCCCACCTCTATTTATTAATGTGAGGGGGTACCTCTCTATTGAATTAGAATTTCATAGTATCCTTGTTTAGCGTGCACACCAAGCATAGTTTAAGTCTAACTGTAACTCTATTTAACTAAGTACAATTAAATCTTTATACATACAATAATTACACTTTTACCCATTAAGAAACTACACCAAATGCGCTACCAATGTGGTTTACAAAGAAATTTTATTTCGGATTTGAATGAACATGTTTAGCTTTGTTCTTATTGACATCTTATTCACTTTTTTTTTTTTTTTTTTTTTTTTTTTTTTTCATATATGGGTAAATCATTTAAGTTTTATCATTTATTGATAGTATGTTCGTATTATGTTACGTTTGTATACATGCAATTAGTATTTGACAAGTATAGTTATAAAGCTAGCCTGTCCATTCGGCAGGCCATGAAGATAGTGCGAATAATATAAACTACTATAAATTAAATACCACACATAAAATTTATAACTTATAACACTTGTAAATACAAAGCGCGGCATTATTTTTTGGCACTGATTAATATCACATGTATGCCCAAACTACGACATTGTTTAGAGTTTATGTCTTCTGCGCGACGGGTAAAGGGGTAGCAACAAGAGGCGTTGCTCTAAGTAATGTGAGCCCAAAAATGTCGTTCATGTCCATATCTTCTCTAGCATGAGGTAGCTTCCATTCAAAATGATAAACAAATGATGCCACCATTAAACTAACCACCCTATGAGCCAAGGGTATTCCAGGACACATTCTTCGACCTGAGCCGAATGGTATAAACTCAAAATGTTGGCCCTTGTAGTCAATCTCGTTTCCTAGAAACCTCTCTGGCTTGAACATTACAGGATCTTCCCAATAACTTGGATCACGTGCCATAGCCCAAGCATTCACAAGAATTTGTGTGTTTTTCGGCACTACATAATCACCGAGTTTAACTTCTGTTTCAGTTTTGTGAGGCACTAATAGAGGCACAGATAAATGAAGCCGCATTGTTTCTTTGATGACTGCATTCAAATAAGGCAAGTCCAGGATTTTGGCTTCTTGAATTTTTCCATCTTCTCCCACTATTGTGGAGACTTCTTCGCGGACCTTGGAGAACATATCAGGGTTAAGTAGTAATTCCGTCATTGCCCATTCTGTTGTGTTCGAACTCGTTTCTGTTCCTGCTAGGAACAAATCCTGTAATTTAACAAAATATGTTACTCATAGAGTTAATCTTAGCATCATCTAGCTGTTTTCTAGGAAAAAAAGGTTAACGAAGTAGTACTTATATAACTGTTTTTTCTTGTCCATTTGTCCCAAAATAATCATCTTACGTTACAAAAGTTGATTAAAATGTCACAATCGTACACTAAATGACTCAAATATCAATTTCGTTTATTTTACACCACTATATATATATATTGACGCAATATTGTAAAATGGCAAAATACCAATAACTTTGGATCTACCCAACTCTCTATATTACTGTAATTACCTTTTCACTGAATTTGAGGTCATTTCATCGTTTTACAACTCTACACGTGATGGACACAGGGAACATGTTTTTTTGTTTCATTAATATAGACATAAAAGCAAGACCCCATGAAGAGCCGAGATACTAAATGCAGCTGTTATGTGGGTACATAGTATGTTATCACTAGTGTAATACTAACAAATTTTCTTTTACATATTTTACAGTTTAATGTTAAATGGATATCGTTTTCCAACATTATTAAAAAAGTGCATATCTTTTGTGTGACATGATCAAGGTATGTTTAAAGCTTCTCACAAACTTAGTTATAAAAATAATATGTAAAGTTATTGACGTAACTTAAGATGATAAATTTATGTTCTGATAAAAATATAAGGTAAAGAAAGAGCATTAAATTTACCACAAGTAGCGTCTTGATATGTACAAGACTGAAGTCGGCTTCATTATCTAGACTATAGTCAAGCAACGAATCCAACATATCACCGAATCTAGGAAGCTTCGACTCTCGATGTTTCAACCTCTCATTTATGAAACCTTCGGTCACCTTGTCGAACCAATCATAAGCTGCCTTTGCTTGTCGTCTTATGTTTTGCGGATCCAGTGGTTTCAAAACAGGAAATATATCGGCTATGTTAAACTTCCCGTCAACTTCCATCAGTGTCTTAACAGCCGTCTTAAACCCTCCAATATCATCAGACTCGTAACTAGTTACGTTTTGTGAAAGGCATGTGTTCGACATCTGGTTGAGTGCAACCGCGAATGCCAACTTTCCAATGTCCACGGGCTCGTGTTTGCTCATGCACTCACGAAGAAACTCCAACATCCCATGCACGACCTTTTCACGAAGGTTACGAAGTGAGTCGAGTTTGTGATGGTGATTTAGGCATGTGTTGAGTGCTTTTCTTATAGTTCTCCACTCGTCATTTGTTGGAATCCATAGTACTGCCGCGTCATGGTTGTCTAAAGCAGTGACAGCGTCTGGAACGATGCGGCCAGAGCAAGCCTCGTCATTACGTTGGAGGATTTCTCTGGCTGCATCAGGGGTGGACGCTACCACGCTGGTTATGCTACCTAGTCGTATGGTCATAAGTGGACCGTGTTTTTTGGATAACTTCGCTAGGGACTCGTGAGGTTTTGGTCCGAGGTCAAGGAGGTTACCAATGATGGGGAGGCCGGTTGGACCGGGTGGCATCTTACGTTTACGGTGGAGGTCGAAGCCATGATTGATGAGGAAGAAGAGGAAAATAATAGAAGAGAGAACCAAAATTAGAAGGTCCATGATTGTGTGTTTAATCCAAAGGTGATGAATGTCTATTTATAGAGGAGTCAATATATGAATAATGGGACAACGGAACACATAACAATGTCATAGATACATTTTCTATCGTATTGTTTATTTTGAAGGGATCTATTCAATGTAACGATGCTTAGAGCAACCAGTACTCTACGTTGTATATTTACGGGCAGGGTATTTGCGCGTTGTGGTGACGATTACTCTGTGATTAAAGTTTAAGCATCAACAAAATTACAATGACGAGCTAATTAGAAAAAAATACAATAAGAAAATGATCCCGGTCCGGCTCGATTCACTTGTTTTTACCGGTTCCGACGGTCCACTAAGATTCGTTTTCTGATGGTTTTTACTGGCTAGCCAAACCGGTGGCGACTCCGGTTCCCTATTAAACCGGTTGAATCTGTTAGCCTGGTCAAGTTTTTAAAACCAATTATTTTGGTCAACTTGTTTGCATATAAATTGCATAAAGCTTTGTGTTTTTTATTAGTTTGTACAATATGTATAATAACGTGTACTTTTTATTTTAGAGGTGTTTTATACATAACCTTTATTAGAATAGTTGGAAAGTCAATAGGTGGTTACCGGTTTTATTATTATTATTTTTTTTTAAACTACATTGTATTTTTTTAATTAATTTTTTAAAACATATATATAGAAAAGTGTTTTAAAGTGTTGTAACTAATGTTATTATAGCTATACTTATTAAAATTTATATTTATTTATTATGAGTATGCTGCAAGCTATTGATTTCATAGCAAAACCAACATACTTACATAATAAGTAAGTGTGTTGGCTTAATATTTAAGACTTTCTTTAGCAGGTCTCAAATATTTTATTATATAACCGTAGCTAACGGTGTCACAACAACAACAAAAAACCCAATCCCGCCGGAGCAGGGTATGGGGGAGGTAAAATGTAGACAGATTCTACCCTACCCCGAGATAAACCCGGGAGTAGAGAGACTGCTTCCAACGAGATCGTAGCCAACGGTGTCGTATTGTGAAATTCGCAGATAATCTTTTGACTATAAATATTTCAAAAACTAAGACTTAATAAGAACCCTTCATTCTAAAATAATTGTCATGTTCAGAATTTTAATTTTTTTTTTTTTTTTTTCAACTTTTATATTATATGTAAGATTCCACGAAAATCCATTATGATAATCCTCATTTATTAAAGATAACCTCTAGTTACCATGTAACAACACCCATTTTTACGGGAAAATTTAAATTTTTCTTTAATATATCATACTCACGACCAACACAAGATTAAGATAAGCCTACATATTTTATATGAACTATTTTCCACTTTATTATTTTTATTAAACTCTTTACGTAATACGAATACTGAACCCTATTAGATTTTATTAACGTATACGCTCTCTATTAAAATTATCTCATGTCTAATATTTTTAGTTGGAATATATTAATAAACTTTGACATTTTTATAAACGTTATATTTTTACGGTACCCGATTTTAAGTTTCGTGAAATAAAGACTTAACGTTAGTAATTATCAGGATCAAACCATATCTTAAACTATTTATATATTTCCTAAAAACATACAACTAGTACATAATCTCCATACGTGTTCCATTTCCATTTGCTATACGTATGCTATCTCAAAAATTTCCTACGTGTTCCATTCACAATTGTCATACGTTTTCCCTTTTAAAGTGACATGCGTGTTCTCTTTTATCTCCAAATACTTGTGAGGACAACTAAACAAAAACGTGTATAAATCCTCCCTATATCTTATCATTCTACCCACTCTGCATCACTAAAATCCCATCTCTCTTTCACCTCTCTCATTTCCGGCGACCAACTCCGGCCATCTGAGCCGTCACCGCCAGTCACCACTATACACGACCACCACCACTTTAATCCTCTTAATCTCCTTATCATTTCCCTATCCTTCACGCGCCACCTAACCACCCTCAACTATCCTCCTTTTCGATAACCAGTTTTCGGCGAGTTTTCCGGCAACACATGGTTGTACTCGTATCATGTATAGATCGAAGGGTATGTATTTTTAGGATGCTTGTTTGGTACGTTTGGGTTCGAATAACCACCACCAATGCCATGGCTGTCACCACAACCGCCACTTTCCTCCTCCTCGTCTTTCCATCGTCAATGGTAAAATCGAAAAACCCGTCGTTATATTTTTATTATTACTACCGATTATTATTATTATTTGTTTTCGTGGATTAATAACGAATTTTAAATTGATTCGAGTTAAATTGGAACTATAAAAACAAGATTTAAAACGTATACTGATTTTATTCGTGTGGTAAGAATTGAATTGAGTAGTGATTGTGTGACACAGTCTGTTTACGGGTCGGGTTGACCCATATTGCTTTGACTCGGTTTGTTTTGGAGCATTATTCACTTTCATGTTATATTATAGACAATAATTTGGAATTAAAATGGGTATGGATCTTGCCTGGGTTAACGAGAACCCATATAGGGTCTCGGTAAGGTTAATATTATTGTTATTGTTGTTTGTTGGGTGATACTCGGTTCACCAAGCCACCCACAAGGGTGCAGTTTGGTTTGTAGAATTTGAGCCGAGACCAAGGTGGTCTCGGCAATGGCGGTCATGGTCCTTGTTGTTGTTAGTTGTTGATGTTGTGTTTGCCTACTTCACAGTTAGGGTGCGTCTTTGTTGTAATGTCGACGTCAGAATTGTGTTGGTCTCGGGTTTGGTTGTAATATGATGAGTTGGTCGCGGTTGCGACAAGTGAACACGCAAAGGGTGCGTTAATTGGTTGTGTACCTTGAATCAGGGTGCGTTTTAGTTTTTGTTTGGGTTGTAGTTCAAATGGTGTTAAACTAAGTTGTGTTAAGATTTGCTTTGGGCTCAATAGCCCAAGTAAGGGTGACGGTTTAATTGGTTGTCGGGCCTAAGCCCAACCTTAAATTATGGTGCGTTTGATTTTTATTTGGGCCGAAGCCCAAGGGATGTGTTGGACTAAAAATTTTAAAGGAGAAGAATTAAAATATTGTGGGTTCAAAATCTAATTTAACTTGTTGGCGGACTAACATTTTAACTCTAATAGACATTGGTACATTTCGGGTTGAACATTGGAATCGTGATTTGAATACGGATTTGATTTTTATAACCGGACATTGGAAAAATATGGATCGTTATCGGACTGACGATATTGGATATTGGATTCATCAAACATTTTGAGACTTGAGACGGTATAATATATTAAACTCGGACTGAACGCAAAATCTTCAATAAAACCTAAACTAATATTTACTAGGTTAATAGTGGGACATAAACTTGCTAAATATTGTAATTTCAGTTTTGGTTAATCCAAGTCTCGAAGACTCGAGAAAAACTAGTTTTATTAACTAAACTCATTTTATTATAAAACATCATTGTCTTATACCAATTATTTGGGATAACGGGGTAAATGCCGAAACATACCAACTAGTTATTTGATTTGAGGTGTCTAATTGTTTTAGCTCTTAAGTTGTCTTCCTTGGTTTGAGTTCTCGTCAGTATCCTCTTGAGTTAGTTGATGTCTATTCTTTTTGGCGTGAGTTGTACGTCGAGTCTAGGTTATCTTACCACACCACATGAAACATTTAAACTAAGCTTTTGATAAGTTTTGGAAAACTAAATAATCCACGAAAACTATGACACTTTATCTTTTATAGACTTTATCATTGTGCTAGACGTGTTTTGAGGTAACTGTATACGTATTAGGTTGTGTACCGTCATTGCTGTATGAGACCGTTGTGATATGCTCTAGATGCCAGTCGTGTCTGTGTGATCTTTGCTTTGCTGTGGCTAAGGTGAGTCGTGGCCCCTACTTTTCACACTTGTTTTTAATAACTATTTTGGGGGAGATACATGCTTTAACTGCTTTATACTATTTGAAAGATCTTATGATTTACTCGAAATTATCAACTATGCTTTATCTATTTGAATTATACTTGAAAGGAATACATGCTCAATATATGTGCAAATTGTCTGTTTAGCTTAAACACGGAACTTGAAACATAACATCTCTGAACTACTTGATGTAACATGATACTGAGACTTACTGTATGCATTCATGTGACAAATGAATGAACTGTTACTTATTATAATATTTCTATACTCCACTGGAAATAATTGCCAAGATCAGAATATGTGTATTTTATGAACCTTGAGACCTATATTGCCTAAGCACACCTTATTGCCAAAAAGACCCTTTATCATGAGCCATTAATCACTGCGGTGAGCGCGAATATAGCAACAGCTTCGAAACCTGTTGGAGGACTGACAACCTATCCCACTAATACTGTGACGGAATGCTTAATCGCTAGTCGTATTAGTCGCGATGCGCTATATTTGAGAAAAATAGGAAGTGGCAAATCACCTATTACACGAGGGCATAAACTTTCGTCATTAATTTGGTGAACACTCCGTTTTACGGTACTCTGTTAACGTTTTGCGTGTCATGAGGCTTAGGGCAATATAACGTTATGAATATATGAATGTTTCATATATATCCTAGGATACAGCTGTATTAGAAGACCACCACTTTTCACTACATCAGACTTTAGACTATTATTAATTTACGTGATATGATTATGAATCTCGTACTTGAACTTTAACTGTTATCATATGTGATTTAAATAGAGAATTCTATAAAGACAACTAAAAAGGCTTAGTATATCGTTACTTTCAAAAGTCAATCCAACATATCATTTCGAGCGTATAACAACGTAGCTCATCTTAATCTATAATTTGAAACTTATGATAGCTTGAGATCATACATGAATTACTCGTGGATTTTTATTCAACGCAACTTGTTAATTATTCCAAGAAGAACTAATATGTATTTCGACTATCACTGCACATCTCTTAATACTTATTTAAAGAAAGTTAATTCAACTTGTCTTGTTACTGATTTCATAAAGAACTATTATTTATTTCATCAATCGCTATACACCTTTTAAACTCATTGAAAGAAGATTACTTTCTATAAACTCCACGAACTCACCAACCATTGTGTTGACGGTTTTAAGCATGTTTATCTCAGGTAATTAACGGAGCAGGACAAGACACGGAGCGGACATCTTTTACTCTGATAACTTAAATGGTGTAAAATCAAATATGTCATTCCTTCCGAATCATCACATTCTTTTATGGGATTTTCAAATCAAATGATTTACCTTTGTATCAAAAATATTATTTTGAATGACATATAACTTTCAAAACGCCCTTTCCGGGCCGTTTTCTGAGATTTAAACTTCGATCCTCACCGTAACACCCAAATTACTTTTCCGCTGCCACCAACCAAATTTGGGGGTGTTACAGTTTGGAATCAGAGCCTATGGTTATAGAGAATCAAACATTTTAAAACATTGAACTATAACCACACTTTCAAAATGAATGATTTTACACCATACCATTTTACGCCCTCCGTGTCTGCAGACTGCCGTGCTCAATACATTACCTATTAAGATTATGTTGTACTAATCTTTACATGCTTGATAATTACTCTTCACACATTACACACTGTATTATCCCACACTTACCGTTACGCTCTTAACATACGAATTACTTATAATTATTATTTTCGACTACTACAGTACCATGTCTTCCAAACCTGTTAATATTACCAAGGCTACCCTTCATACTACTCATACATCACCTTGTTATCATATCACTACGGATGCTAAAAATCCCTATGTACTAATATCTCAACCCCAGACTAATACGGAACTTACTCACATACCACTCTCATTATCACCAATTCACTCACCCTTACGTCAGAAAATTAGAGGAACTACTGAATCTTATCCATTGAAGAGTTGATTGGTTGTCCAACAACATTCGAGGTTAGACAGAATACACACTAAGAAACGATTTGAAAAGATATTGAGCCAAATTCTCCTTTAACTAAACTACCACACCCATATGTCCCAGAAACTCGACACAGAAAAGTTAGGATTTTAGTACCTTACGAACTCGAACCTTTTATGACACTAAATTAGAGCTACCTCAATGGACTTATTAAGAAGATATACCTATGTTTAGTACCAATTATACTACCATTTTCATCTTATTTCACCCTTAGACATGATCAGGATAATGTCACCATACTTTACCACCACTACTATCATCATTCCTTTCACGTCGGTTGGACCCGACTACTCGTTAAGACTACTCACCCAGACTTACCTGTTTACACTCCACCAACGGGAGTTGACTCCTAGAGAGAATTTACCCTCTCAGGTCTCCCTCGTAATTACTATTTCCCACCTGCTGTTACTCTTTCAGCCCGAATCCTCAAGACTGGATAGAACTTTAGGACAACAGTTACCCACACACCTACTCCTCCCACCAACATGATGCGACTGGAGCGTCATAAAGAACAGATTGATACACTCCTATTAACATCATTGACAAAACACCACTCACAACCAACGACACCCTACCTGAACTTTTGTCCGACAAGATGGACTTCTAGGACGGACTGATAAGGTTTCAGTCAGAGATATTGAGAAACACTCCCACATGGCAATCCTTACAATGAGAAAAACAGAGATTTATTAACCTGCTGCATGGAACATTAATAAAAGACCTTGTATCGTTGGCTTTGTAAAACAATCGATCAAGTTATTAATGTTATGATGTTTACATTAATTATACCCAGACTTACTACAATATCATATACGATTGTTACGACTCCTCATACCTGCCATAACTAGGCTACGACCATAGAATTCTCTAAGACAAAATTTCGGAAGAAAACTTGATGAATGAAGAGAAAATTTCTGAACTTCGACTTTTGTGAATGAAACAGTTTGTTCCCTAGCAATCCCATACCAAGAATTAAGCATTTATCTACGACATTACCCAGACACATCGTCATTTAGGGTTCACAACTGGTTAAAGTTTCACATTGTGATCACATTATTAAGACTAGTATACAAATACCTTGTCACTCAAATTATTCTGACATGGCCATTAGGTGGAATTAAATCCGTTTTTCTTGGGATATTAATAGAATATGGCCAGCATAAGCATTACAAATACTCCACTAGCGCCAACCACAACCCTGACTCCTAAAGCTATCTAAAAGTTAGTAACCAATATCATTGCTGTGATACTCGAGGTAACTATAGTAGCTTGTCTGAGTAGCAACAAAATAGCAAGAGAAGAAGAGAAGATAACTAAGTTCTATAAGCATACCAAAGAAAGTTTCACGAGTTTTAGACCAACTCACTTAAGGAATATAAAAGAAGTGACTGAACCTACTATTACCATTGCCCAAGGATTTTTAGACCAAAAGTTAAGCGAGACACTGCAAGAATCAATGCCCAACCCAGAATATCACTTAGGACAAGAAGACCAGTGAAAGAAAATGGAAACTCTTTAGAACCTTAACAACGCCAAGGGATGACACCTATGTTTAAGCAGAAGATAAATTCCTATTGTGGATAAGTAGACCCTGGTTTAAAACTTTCTAAGTTGTATTTCCTTACATACTTTACCCCAAGTACGATGGATGTAACCTAAGCGTAACAATTATCTTTCTACCGTATGAAGACTCTATCTTGAGATATTTTCAAAATAATCGTAATCCACGTCTATTTCAATCTCTATTCTACACTCCCTATTCATAGCCTTTATGAAACAATACCCAGATATCACTTTAGAAATTTGACTTAAACACCAACTCTGACCAAACAATAGATTATCACCACTTTGTAAGAAATTCTCACTCAAAACTTAAGTTTATACCAAAGGTATCCTAGTACCACTTTAAAAATTCATGACTTATCCTCGGGATATGAACAGAAACTTTATAATTAATTTGAAAATAATCAGAGGGTGTCCGACTTGTGACGGAACCATTATAATTGAACAATATAAAACACTTTGAAGAAGCATAAATATCACGGTGACTGAGCCAAGCATTACATTATTTGGTCCCAAATTATACATAGCCTGATCAACTATGTCTAATTTAGGAAGAATCATGTTATGAATGAAACAGTTATCTTTCAGATTTCCTAATAACAACTTCTATTCAAAAGCAAAATATTGAGACAAAATAAATTGCTCATAAAACATCACATTTGACCAACCACAAATAAATACCTACACATATTACCCACCATTTTTATGATAAGAAACTGACAAAAGTACAAGCATTAGAATCTTAAGAATTCACAGAGACTTATGAAAAGCGCAATTAGCAAGAAATTTTTATTAGAATACACAGAAACTAGCACATCACGATAAGACTAACAACGATAATGCTAAAGTTGCAACTATTTATTTCAACATTCCTACTACCTATTTTCCATACGCCTTATCCACGATAAGGGCTACAATCACCAACGGAATGACAAACGCTAAAATCACGACCAAATATTGGAAATCTTCGACCGGAGCATACCTCAAGTAGATAACCACAAGAATAACGTACACAAATGCTAGCATAATTATGAAATGCGGCATTTTGAGATGTGGAACTAGAGAAAAATAATTTGTGGAAGAATAAAAATTAAAATGGAGTAATTATAGGTTAAATCTAGCCGTTGGAACCAAAACTAGCCGTTGAGGGCACTATTCACGACCATTAATACACACTGTTCACTAGCCGTTAAATTCCCACAGTTCCTGACTGTTATTCTCATTATTCGCAACCTTTAGGTTTATTAATTAACCAAACATTCGGATTTATTCCATCTAGCATGAGTAAATCTAACTAGATCTCGTTTCCTCTATTTCCGGATAGAAACCTCTCGACAACATTCTTCATAATCTCTCACCTCAGAACATCACATTTTTCAACACCTATCGCAGACTGAACTTCGGGACGAAGTTCAAAATTTAGGGGTAGATACTGTAAGATCCCACTAAAATCCATTATGATAATCCTCATTTATTAAAGATAACCTCTAGTTACCATGTAACAACACCCATTTTTACGGGAAAATTTAAATTTTTCTTTAATATACCATACTCACGACCAACACAAGATTAAGATAAGCCTACATATTTTATATGAACTATTTTCCACTTTATTATTTTTATTAAACTCTTTACGTAATACGAATACTGAACCCTATTAGATTTTATTAACGTATACGCTCTCTATTAAAATTATCTCATGTCTAAATTTTTAGTTGGAATATATTAATAAACTTTGACATTTTTATAAACGTTATATTTTTACGGTACCCGATTTTAAGTTTCGTGAAATAAAGACTTAACGTTAGTAATTATCAGGATCAAACCATATCTTAAACTATTTATATATTTCCTAAAAACATACAACTAGTACATAATCTCCATACGTGTTCCATTTCCATTTGCTATACGTATGCTATCTCAAAAATTTCCTACGTGTTCCATTCACAATTGTCATACGTTTTCCCTTTTAAAGTGACATGCGTGTTCTCTTTTATCTCCAAATACTTGTGAGGACAACTAAACAAAAACGTGTATAAATCCTCCCTATATCTTATCATTCTACCCACTCTGCATCACTAAAATCCCATCTCTCTTTCACCTCTCTCATTTCCGGCGACCAACTCCGGCCATCTGAGCCGTCACCGCCAGTCACCACTATACACGACCACCACCACTTTAATCCTCTTAATCTCCTTATCATTTCCCTATCCTTCACGCGCCACCTAACCACCCTCAACTATCCTCCTTTTCGATAACCAGTTTTCGGCGAGTTTTCCGGCAACACATGGTTGTACTCGTATCATGTATAGATCGAAGGGTATGTATTTTTAGGATGCTTGTTTGGTACGTTTGGGTTCGAATAACCACCACCAATGCCATGGCTGTCACCACAGCCGCCACTTTCCTCCTCCTCGTCTTTCCCTCGTCAATGGTAAAATCGAAAAACCCGTCGTTATATTTTTATTATTACTACCGATTATTATTATTATTTGTTTTCGTGGATTAATAACGAATTTTAAATTGATTCGAGTTAAATTGGAACTATAAAAACAAGATTTAAAACGTATACTGATTTTATTCGTGTGGTAAGAATTGAATTGAGTAGTGATTGTGTGACACAGTCTGTTTACGGGTCGGGTCGACCCATATTGCTTTGACTCGGTTTGTTTTGGAGCATTATTCACTTTCATGTTATATTATAGACAATAATTTGGAATTAAAATGGGTATGGATCTTGCCTGGGTTAACGAGAACCCATATAGGGTCTCGGTAAGGTTAATATTATTGTTATTGTTGTTTGTTGGGTGATACTCGGTTCACCAAGCCACCCACAAGGGTGCAGTTTGGTTTGTAGAATTTGAGCCGAGACCAAGGTGGTCTCGGCAATGGCGGTCATGGTCCTTGTTGTTGTTAGTTGTTGATGTTGTGTTTGCCTACTTCACAGTTAGGGTGCGTCTTTGTTGTAATGTCGACGTCAGAATTGTGTTGGTCTCGGGTTTGGTTGTAATATGATGAGTTGGTCGCGGTTGCGACAAGTGAACACGCAAAGGGTGCGTTAATTGGTTGTGTACCTTGAATCAGGGTGCGTTTTAGTTTTTGTTTGGGTTGTAGTTCAAATGGTGTTAAACTAAGTTGTGTTAAGATTTGCTTTGGGCTCAATAGCCCAAGTAAGGGTGACGGTTTAATTGGTTGTCGGGCCTAAGCCCAACCTTAAATTATGGTGCGTTTGATTTTTATTTGGGCCGAAGCCCAAGGGATGTGTTGGACTAAAAATTTTAAAGGAGAAGAATTAAAATATTGTGGGTTCAAAATCTAATTTAACTTGTTGGCGGACTAACATTTTAACTCTAATAGACATTGGTACATTTCGGGTTGAACATTGGAATCGTGATTTGAATACGGATTTGATTTTTATAACTGGACATTGGACAAATATGGATCGTTATCGGACTGACGATATTGGATATTGGATTCATCAAACATTTTGAGACTTGAGACGGTATAATATATTAAACTCGGACTGAACGCAAAATCTTCAATAAAACCTAAACTAATATTTACTAGGTTAATAGTGGGACATAAACTTGCTAAATATTGTAATTTCAGTTTTGGTTAATCCAAGTCTCGAAGACTCGAGAAAAACTAGTTTTATTAACTAAACTCATTTTATTATAAAACATCATTGTCTTATACCAATTATTTGGGATAACGGGGTAAATGCCGAAACATACCAACTAGTTATTTGATTTGAGGTGTCTAATTGTTTTAGCTCTTAAGTTGTCTTCCTTGGTTTGAGTTCTCGTCAGTATCCTCTTGAGTTAGTTGATGTCTATTCTTTTTGGCGTGAGTTGTACGTCGAGTCTAGGTTATCTTACCACACCACATGAAACATTTAAACTAAGCTTTTGATAAGTTTTGGAAAACTAAATAATCCACGAAAACTATGACACTTTATCTTTTATAGACTTTATCATTGTGCTAGACGTGTTTTGAGGTAACTGTATACGTATTAGGTTGTGTACCGTCATTGCTGTATGAGACCGTTGTGATATGCTCTAGATGCCAGTCGTGTCTGTGTGATCTTTGCTTTGCTGTGGCTAAGGTGAGTCGTGGCCCCTACTTTTCACACTTGTTTTTAATAACTATTTTGGGGGAGATACATGCTTTAACTGCTTTATACTATTTGAAAGATCTTATGATTTACTCGAAATTATCAACTATGCTTTATCTATTTGAATTATACTTGAAAGGAATACATGCTCAATATATGTGCAAATTGTCTGTTTAGCTTAAACACGGAACTTGAAACATAACATCTCTGAACTACTTGATGTAACATGATACTGAGACTTACTGTATGCATTCATGTGACAAATGAATGAACTGTTACTTATTATAATATTTCTATACTCCACTGGAAATAATTGCCAAGATCAGAATATGTGTATTTTATGAACCTTGAGACCTATATTGCCTAAGCACACCTTATTGCCAAAAAGACCCTTTATCATGAGCCATTAATCACTGCGGTGAGCGCGAATATAGCAACAGCTTCGAAACCTGTTGGAGGACTGACAACCTATCCCACTAATACTGTGACGGAATGCTTAATCGCTAGTCGTATTAGTCGCGATGCGCTATATTTGAGAAAAATAGGAAGTGGCAAATCACCTATTACACGAGGGCATAAACTTTCGTCATTAATTTGGTGAACACTCCGTTTTACGGTACTCTGTTAACGTTTTGCGTGTCATGAGGCTTAGGGCAATATAACGTTATGAATATATGAATGTTTCATATATATCCTAGGATACAGCTGTATTAGAAGACCACCACTTTTCACTACATCAGACTTTAGACTATTATTAATTTACGTGATATGATTATGAATCTCGTACTTGAACTTTAACTGTTATCATATGTGATTTAAATAGAGAATTCTATAAAGACAACTAAAAAGGCTTAGTATATCGTTACTTTCAAAAGTCAATCCAACATATCATTTCGAGCGTATAACAACGTAGCTCATCTTAATCTATAATTTGAAACTTATGATAGCTTGAGATCATACATGAATTACTCGTGGATTTTTATTCAACGCAACTTGTTAATTATTCCAAGAAGAACTAATATGTATTTCGACTATCACTGCACATCTCTTAATACTTATTTAAAGAAAGTTAATTCAACTTGTCTTGTTACTGATTTCATAAAGAACTATTATTTATTTCATCAATCGCTATACACCTTTTAAACTCATTGAAAGAAGATTACTTTCTATAAACTCCACGAACTCACCAACCATTGTGTTGACGTTTTAAGCATGTTTATCTCAGGTAATTAACGGAGCAGGACAAGACACGGAGCGGGCATCTTTTACTCTGATAACTTAAATGGTGTAAAATCAAATATGTCATTCCTTCCGAATCATCACATTCTTTTATGGGATTTTCAAATCAAATGATTTACCTTTGTATCAAAAATATTATTTTGAATGACATATAACTTTCAAAACGCCCTTTCCGGGCCGTTTTCTGAGATTTAAACTTCGATCCTCACCGTAACACCCAAATTACTTTTCCGCTGCCACCAACCAAATTTGGGGGTGTTACATTATGTATTTTTGTTTGTGTTATGTAATACTTGATAAAAATTATACTAGTGAAAATACATTAAAAACCCAATCTATTCATATATTTTGCATCAAGTATTATATAACACAAAAAATAAATAGTTCAGATCAAAATTAAAAAAGAAATATTTCAAAAAGTTAAAACAAGACGATTATTTTGAAACTGATAGATAGAGTTTTGTTTTATGGCTTAGTTGGCAAACTGCTTCTATTTAATATAATTGACCCAAAGTTGTCGAAATAAAGTTCTTTTTGGTTCAAGCATCCCTTCGAAAGCGACTTTGTTCGATGATATAGTGGCCCGTTCGTTTTATTGGTGTAGGTATTGATGCAAAGTGAACTTTAGCTGGTTAGATTGGCTTAAAAATCCTTCTCTATTTTACTTGTAATGTTTCTTTTTCTATCCCCATGCCAGTCTTTTAATAAAATTCGTCGTTCAAAAAAAAAAAAAAAAAATGGCCCGAAGTTGTCCAAAGATTTTTGGTCCAAATACTTTTTTTTTTTATACCTTAGGGCTTATTTGTTTAATTTTCGTATTAAGGGGTGTTTAAATAAATGGTGACTTAATGTAGAGACCCTCTAGTTTATTACTTTTTATTTTCAGACATCTTTTTATATTAAGTCATAAAAACAACTTTTATATGACTTTTTGGATATAGTTATTCTATATTAAGACAATTAAGTCAATTTCAAACATCACCTTAATTTGTTGAATCAAGTAAATGATAGTTTCCTGATATCTTTTTTTTTTTTTTTTTTTTTTTTTTTTTTTTTTTTTTGCTTTAACATTTTCACCTAAAAAAACATATTCATTACCCATAGTGCTCTTTTCTTGAGCTTGTTCATGAACGAAACTTGCTTCAGTTTTCCTTTAACAGTTTCATCTAATGAAACATTTGGTGCCTTCCTGTCGTTTTGGATCCACGGATGATCTTCAATAAATTAGAGAAAATACGTAAGTTAGAAATGTCAAATACTATTATATATATCATGCAAAAATGCAGAATAGTAAATTGTGAATATAAAAATAATGGCTAACGTATGAAAGACAATAAAGATTCTGGCTACATATAATAGAATTCAGTTATTACCAGTTTAGCCAGTCCGGTAATTAGAAATCTGATAGAAATTAATGAATTCACATGCCCAAACCCTTTAGAAATGGAAAACGACGGAAGGCCTTGAGTTATAATTCTTACCTCAGATGTCCGTTCACAGTCTCACTTTCATTCATCGCCTCACATACGTCATCATTGACTAAAAAACGATGAAATAAAACAATAGATACTTTTGTTAAGATGGGGAGTAATTGTTTTCAGGAGTTTCGAAAATAGTCGTAATTGTATTTTCAATGTTTAAGTTACAAAATGTGATATCAAGTCATTTGCAATTTAGTAAAAAGTATGTTCATGTTATATGAAAGCATAAATTAGTTAGGAATTCATTAACTGAAGAATGTACCATCAGGTTACTTAAGAGCATCGAGACATCTGTGGAGCTGTAATATATCATCCTCACATGAAGAAATCTTAAGTCCCATTCGTTCAACATCGACAGCAGACCGATGGGCGGGTTCGCTTCATAAAATTGTTTTCCAAACTTATGTAAACATAAAATAAATAATGAATAACGACAAATATGTTAAACAAAAAATTAGAAACAAAATTATAATGTTCATGTATTATATGTAGAAAGAACAATTATAAGTATGACAATAAATCAATTACATGATGGTTATTCATATGCAAAAGGTTAATGAGCATTCTAGGCATTGCATAAATGGACGACCTATTTATGATATTATTTGTTAGTATTAGCAAACTAATATTCTTGTGTAGAATAAAAATAATTAACATTCTAATTTTTTGATAATAGTTTGCTCACGAATATCATGAATATGTATTTCAAACAATAAAGTAAAATAAAAGTTCATATATAGCTAGCTGACAACACATGTTTAGCTTAATTATAATGAGTAATAGCAAATTATAAACACATATGCAAATCAAGTTGTCGTCTGTTGAAAAAAGCAATATACTGACCTTTATTTTCTTTTAAGCCTATGAAAAACTTCTTTGTAAATAGCGTGCGTGGTGAACTTTCTGTAATTACCGTCTTTGTTGCAAGATAAAACTTTTTAATTCTTTTTTGTTTTCCAATTTTGAAACGGCATTTCATAATACATGCAAACTTTTCCTTCGGTATATTTATTCGCGACATCGTTTATCTAAATGATTCTTATTGGAACTGTACATCCATTGAAAGTAGGAATTGAGTAAGCAACAAAAAAAAAATATATTATTTATATGAGAAGTGTGATTAAACACATTTTCACCTTGATAAATATCTCATGTAAGATTCGAAGGCAACCACAGAAAAGTTATCAATTTTGAAATAAAAGAACCTCAAAGCCTCAAGAGGATATTGAGAGCCATTTTGATAGTCAATATCCAAAATGAAAATTTCATCATAAATCTGAAAGGACGATAAAAAGATGATGTATAGAGAATAATACCTTGTAGACACTTGAATATTAAGGCTATGTTTATACATGTTGAGGTGACACTGCAAAATCGTTATCTCTATACATGTTGCGATGACACATTAAAATCATAAACCTCACGGTTTAAGACATTACAAAAAGAAGTTATTCTTAATAGCCTTTCAAATAAGATATAAAACATGCAAAAATGATGTCGTGAACCCTTTCAACTGTGCAATTTGTTTACTTTTGATCCGTGTGGAAGTATATATCAAAATATCAGATACGCGTAAGGCGCGGGAACTGACAAGACAACCCTTTGGTAAAAAGGCCAACTTGCAAAACCCGTGAATACGATATAAGAATCCGGGCAAGTGATACCCGGGTCGTTTCCCGACGAGGTGTGAATCGAGGATTTCGTGTACAGTTTGGAATTAAAGTGCTTGAAAGATGATTTTCACTTTTGTTTTTGTTTTCTAATTCCAATTAAGGTACAGAAAGCATATATACAAAGAAAATAAAGCAAAAATCAAGTTACGCTAAAAACGTAAACGGGAATTCCAAAAACGAGCCTAAAAACCAAAATCTTTAAAAATTAACCCTACGGATACAAATCTAATTTTTCTAAGTCCTAAATGATAAAAGAAAATTTTAGAAAAAATATTTGTGTTTTTTTTATTTTGATTTTATTTATTATGCATTAAAAACTATTTTTTAAAAGAAAAATATATAAAAAAAATACTAAATGGGTCAAACTAACTTTCAAAATGCCAAAGTTGTAAAATTTCAAATTTAAGGAGAATTGTATATGTTTAGGTACGTTTTGTTCAGCTAACAGAGTGTTTGAAATATACAATTCAAATGAAGAAACATTGCAACTTTATGCTGATTTCACATCTAATTTCCAAACTTTTAGCCAAACTATATTCTTGTATAATGTTATTTTAATTAACAGATGTATATTGATTTTAGCTATATAAGGTTTCATCAATATAAGAGCATGAAATAATAAATAATGTCTAGAACTTGAACTCGTTTGAAGCCGACATGATTGTGCTGGTCTATTGTTGATACAAAAGTTGGGCGTTCCTTGATAGGGCTTCTATTCTCGTACCAATTCGAATCTTAATGCTTGATGTGACCTGCGCGCTAAGAAAAATAACAAACACCGTTAGGCTTATCGAGGGATTGTCTCCCCCGATTATCCTCCGGCGTGAGAGTAAGTAATCGAACGTAGGGTTTAGTTTATGGTTTAGGGTTTATTGAAGATCGTACCGTTTACCGAGGGCTGGAATGCCCTTTATATATGCACGAAACCCTAATAGGTTTCGTGTTCCCTACTCTTCGGCATGTCCGCCGACATCGGAGATTTGGTATATATCTTCTTTATTTAGAAGATATTCCATATATTCTCCGGAAATAGCTTTGGGGTTGGGCCTTGTCGACCCAAGCCGCGCAACTGGTAGTCCAGTTGCGGCCCATACGTGGTGGGCTTAATTGTTAGTATTGTTTACTAACCGGGTTCGTGACCCGGGTATAGACTATACGTCATCATGTCCCCCAGTCTAGTGTGCGCAGGGTAAAACCTGCGGACGCTAGACTAGAGTCGTATCGAAAATATCCCCACGCGTACGCGGGAAGCTTTCAAAAATTACCGCCCAAAACACACGTGTAATGTATCTAGTCCAAAAAAGTGCAATTTGGGTACCTTGGGAAATGGAGAGGTTGCCCACTTGCCATGTCCCGTCATTTATCCTAGCCACACGATTGGAGCTAGTGGGGTACACGTGGCGATCATCTGTGGTGGATAGGAAAGGTATATAAACTACCGCCGCTTATTCACTGTGACTTCCACAGTTAAAAAATCACACTTCCACCATTTTCACATCTTCAAATCTTCCAAGAAAAAGATAATTCAAAGGTAATTGCGCGTGCGCACATAATCTGAGTCACAATATGGTAGCGCAACTTCATGATTTTCATTCTGACATAACCGAGGATGAACTGATTCAGTTCACCTCGGATTACTTTATCCCTATGGGCCTGCGCCCAGAGGTACCCGGTCCCAATGACACCATCGCGGATTTCCCTGCTGGGAAGGTGGGGTTATATACGCGCTTTTTCGAGTGGGCGAATCAGCGCGTCCCCATCTCCGTGTTACTGAGTGACATTCTCAATTACTACAATCTCCACATCTCCCAGTTGCATTGTATTGGTGCTGGGAAGATTGCTAACTTTGAGGTGAACTGTCGCTTGTTGGCGATTCACCCAACCCTCCACTTATTTCGCGCGTTTTATCACGCAACGTGGTCAAATGGGTGGGTTACCTTCTCGAAGCGCGTTGGAAAGTTGCAATGTTACGTGCAGAAGGTAGATAAGCTCAAGGATTGGAGGGAAAAATTCTTTTGGGTTGATGAAGCCGTCTTCCCTGACCATTTTCCGTTTTACACCCGTGCCGATCTGCCCAAGGATGAGCGCCCCCCTGAGACGTGGTATAACGCGGATCATGCGGCGATCATTGATGAGAACCGTATTCCCATCAAGCCATATCCGGAGGCGTTCCTGGTGCATATGGGCATCAGTCGCAACTTCTTTGAGCATGAGACGGAGGTCCCCACATTCTTGAATGCGGATGGCACGGGTGGGTGCTCCTTCTGTCGCCTTACTGTCGTTATTTAGTGTAAGCGCTTCTTCTTTTTTCATACTTTATGTAACTTGCTTTCCTTTGTTTACTTGATGCGCAGATATGGATCTGTTTGCTGTTGTGAGGCTGGAAAATCCGCGTGCTGTGGCGGTGGGGGTGCGTCCTCTGGGGGATGGTGAGCAGACTATTCTGCAGGCGACGGCAGGGCGTGTCGTGGATTTGGTTATCCCAGATCCCGAAGGCTCCCCTGGTGTGATAGCAGCTGAGCCAATTCAGGAGGTGGCTCCTCCTGTACAGCCAAGTCCTGAGGCTGCGCAGCCTCCTCCCCCCTTGATCCATTTAGAGGATTCTGATAATGATATGGAGGAGGTCTCCCAGCTGACGCGGAAGAGAGCGTCTGGTGGTTATGGTGAAGGGCCTTCCAAGAGGCCGCGGACTGAGGCTGGGGAAGGCCCATCTTTTACTGAGGTGCAGATGGAGTAAGTATCTGAATTGTTAGCTATAAACTTTTGTCAAGTTGTATTTTACTCTAACCGTGTTGCTCCGTGTCTTCAGTGTGGAAGCTGAGAAGTCTGGTGGAGGTGCGTCCACGACTGAAACTGAGAAGGAGAAGGACGTGTCCTCAACTGAGGCTGAGAAGGAGAAAAACGTGTCCTCGACTCCTCCCCCCCCGTAAGTAGTTTTTATTAACCCCTTAGGAATTTGTATATGCTTGTCTGTTTTCCGTACACTGATCTTGCGTCTTGATGTTTCATACAGTAAACAGCCTGCTGGTGTTGCTGATGAGAGTGCGCCACCCAAGGAGAGTCCCCTTGAGGCGTCTGCGTCGAAGGACACTGCGGTGGAGTTAAGTCCTTTTGACTCCGCGATGGAGGAGCTGGCCTCCATAGCTGTGCGCCAGTCTGAGCTGGTTTCGCAAGCCAGGGTGTACCAGTCTGATGAAGTTTCCAGACTGCGGGCGCAATTAGCGTCTGTGCAGTCTGAATTAGCAAGCTCTAAAGCTGAGCAGCTGAGCTCCAAGGCTAAACTGGAGCGCGCAGAGGCGTCTGCGCAAAAGATGGGTGAGGAGAAGGTCATGGTGATGGCTGAGCTGGGGAAGGAGCGCGCTGCTGCGGATCTTCAGAGACGGAATTCTTTATGGGCGCTGAAGTACTTGCAACAAAATAGGAGCAAGCACTTTGCCAACATTGAGGAGTTCCGCAGCAAAGTGGAGCTTGCGCTGAAGATGCAGGAGGAGAAGCTCCGTAAGCTTAGCATCGAGTATGATGAGGAGCTTTATCCTCATTTGGTTCAAGCTGTGGCCGAGCGCAGGTATATGACCATTGTATTTTCCTTATAACTTGTATATATTTGAGACCCTTTTTCTTATTAACACTTGTGTTATATCGTAGGTGGTTGATCAGCCATGGTCTTCGCCTGGCCGCCATGTGTACGCTGGAGCATCCTGAGGTCACCGGATCCTTTGGGAAGGTTGTCAATTGCGCCATTGCGCACGGTGAGACCTCGGCCGCAGACAAGCTTGCGGAAGCCAAGTTGCTGACTGTGCCGCTTGCTGAGGTGCCTGGGTATAAGGCGGATGCCCATGCTGAGCTTGTTGCTGCCATGGAGGAGCTAAAGAAGCTTGAGCTTCCGCACATCGCTCTCTTGGAGCGTGATCAGGACCAGCCGATCAGTGTGATTATGGCGGGGCTCACTCTTCCTAGGCATCTGCAGGATGATGCAGAGCAGCAGGTGGACTTCGACTTGAAGCCTGATGTGGCGCAGTTGAAGGTACCCATCTTTGCTCAGCCTCGTGACATTCTAAATCCTTTCCGTCTTGAGAAAGAAATTTCTTTGCAAAGGTCGCTAAATGCGCATGTTTCCAGGGTCGCACGGAAGAAAGGCGAGAAAGGAAAGGCCATTCTGTGCGGCATAGGCGCTGCGCATCAGCCTAGATCCGATGGTGTGCCTGTCTGCGTGGCCACTGTTTCCCTTGATGATGCTGAGTTGCTGAAGCGACTCGAGGATGCAAAGGAAGCGGCTCTTGATGGGGGCTCTAGCCAGCTAAGGCGTGCCTATAGCATTTAGCCTTTTTGTATAAGCCTTTTTGTAGAAACGTATTCTATAAATAAAAAGTTGCTTTTGTACTTGGTGTTTTTATAATTTCTAAATGCTTATGCCTTTTGAACTCGTAGTTCTTTGTACGACTTATATATCCTTGTGTGAAGATATGTGTAAGTGTTTAAGCGTATTTAGAAAATAAGGATCATAATCGTGTATGAGTTTCCTTAAGGACCGTAGTCGTGTGTTGAATTTGTCCAACTTAATCATAGTCGTCTATGTATTTGTGTAAATTTACTTATCGTATTTTTTACTTTAAGGAATCAAGAGTCTTGATTTCCTTATTTGTTAAACGCGCACAGTGTGCTCTATCGCGCATCCGCCGTGGGATGAGCGAGGAACTTGCGCCAACGTCTTGAGCGCAAGTTGTTTAACAAGGATTCGTGATCCGGTGTTGATGGGTTTGCAACCCTCTTACTCAACGAGTAGTTTATTAGGTTTACTCATCCTTTCTGCCATCGTGGGTCTTAGTGTGTGCATGCACGCCATGTAGGCAAGATAATAACGATATTGAAACATAATAAGAAACGCAAACAATAAAGTTAAATGTGTTATGGAGTTAGCTAGAAACCATAACGTTTTATTAATACTTGCAAGTTTAACAAAAAATGTTTATCTAGATAATTCATAAAAATAAAATTACATGGATCTTTATTGAGGGCACTTTCTAAAGCGCAAGAGTGTCCATGTTGGGCCGTAGCCTTCTTCAAAGATAGCACCGTTTGAGGTTGCGGACGTTCCATGTTCGCTGTAGCTCATTTCCGTCCTTGTCGCGTAGCTTGTACGCTCCATTGCCAAGTGCTTCTATGACCTCGTAAGGTCCTTCCCACTTTGGTCCTAGCTTTCCAGTGTCTTCTGCGCGGCTTGAGTCGTTTTCGCGGTATACGAAGTCGCCTGGTCTGAATGAAGTGCTGCGCACTTTGGTATCATAGTATTTTTTCATTTTCGACTTGGCTTTCTCTTCACGTATTGCTGCGCGTTCACGTCGCTCTTCCAATAGATCTAAGTCTATGCGCCGCTCATCATCATTGGTTGCCGCATTAACTTCCGCAGTACGGATGGTTGGCATTCCAATTTCAGCTGGTATAACAGCTTCTGTCCCATAGACCAAAGAGAAGGGGGTGTCCCCGTTGCTGACCTTGATGGTTGTTCGGTGCGCCCAAAGAACATGTGATAGTTCTTCAACCCATCTACCTTTGTGTCTATCCAGGCGCGCTTTGATTCCTTCACCAAGACTTCTGTTTGCGCGCTCGACCAGACCATTGGTTTGTGGATGAGTTACTGATGCAAAGTGTTGCGTGATGTTCAGCTGTTCGCACCAGTCTTTGAACGGGTTATCGCGGAATTGTTTTCCGTTATCAGAGATAATTTCTCCAGGTAATCCAAAGCGACATACTATGTTGTCCCACACGAATCGTTTCACCTGGTTACCTGTTATAGTCGCTACTGCCTTTGCTTCGATCCACTTGGTGAAGTAATCTATTGCCACAATGAGGAATTTCAATCCTCCTGCGGCAATGGGGAAAGGTCCAGCGATGTCGATACCCCATTTGTAGAATGGCCATGGCGATGTAATAGGTGTTAGCTCATGCTGTGGTCGGCGCGGAATGGGTCTGTGAACTTGGCAATCATTGCACTTTCGTACCAGGTCGCGTGCGTCGCGGTGCATAGTTGGCCAATAGTATCCAGACCTGAGGGCGCGCGCTACTATGGATCGTGGTCCTGAGTGCATGCTGCATGAGCCTGCGTGGATCTCTCGAAGTACATAGTCTGCCTGGAGAGGTCCAACACACCTAAGCCATGGTTGTAGGAATGAGCGTCTATATAAGACATCATCTCGGAGTTCGAATCGCTGCGCTGTGCGCCGGATTCTCCGAGCTTCCTTTTGTTCTTGGGGGAGTATGCCCTTGCTGATGAAGTCAATGATTGGCGTCATCCACGTAGGATGTTCCTCTTCTATCACCGTGGATATTTCCATCTCTGTTATTGACTTGTTTTTCAAGGTTTCCACCAAAACTTGTTTTGATAGATGCGCAAAACTGGTGGATGCAATTTTGCTCAGCGCATCTGCTTTTCTGTTTTCACTCCTTGGAACCTGCTTGATGACGAATCTGTCGAAGTTCTGGATCAGAGATTTGGTCTTTTCGAGGTATTGGATCATGTGTTCCTCCTTTGCTACATATTCGCCTGACACGTGGTTAGCCACTAGTCGTGAATCGACGTTTACCTCTAGATTACGTACACCCATTTGAGCTGCGATACGTAACCCCGCTAGGAGTGCTTCGTATTCTGCCTCGTTGTTCGTGGCTGTGAATTCAAAACGCAGTGCGTAGGTGAATTCGACTCCTTCTGGGTTGGTGAGAATAAGGCCACCTCCTGATCCATCTACGCATGAGGATCCATCAGTAAATAGAGTCCATGGTTCTTGAAGTTCCTCCTTGCTTGTCGCAAGTGGAGTGTCTGTGTCCGGCTTCTCGATGATGAAGTCGGCCAATATCTGCCCTTTAATTGCAGTGCGCGGTCTGTATGATATATTGTGCTTCTCCAGTAGCACACTCCATTTTTGTAAGCGCCCCGATGCGTCGGGTTTCGAGATAACTTGTTTGATGGGTTGGTCTGTGATGACAGCGATTGGGTGCGCCTGGAAGTACCTGCGCAGTCTTTTCGCTGCAAACACTAAAGCTAGGACCAACTTTTCCATTGCCGTGTAGTTGATCTCTGTCTTTTTGAGCGCCTTACTAACAAAATAAATGGGTGTTTGGATGGAGTCCCTGTCTGTCAATAGGACTGCGCTGACTGCTCCTTGGGTCGCAGATAGGTACATGATCAGCTCTTCCCCTGGTCGGGGTGCAACAAGCTTTGGGAGCGCTGCTATGTGTTGCTTGAGCTGTTGGAAAGCTTCTTCCGCTTCCGCAGTCCACCTGAAGTCTCCCTTTTTGGTGCACTTCTTGAGTGTCTTGAATAGGGGAAGTGACTTGTCTGCTGATTTGGATAAGAATCGGTTCAGTCCGGCTAGCTTGCCGTTTAGTGACTGAACTTCTTTCAGTGTGCGCGGTGAGGGGAGGTCAATGACTGCTTGAGTTTTCTCTGGGCAAGGCTTGATCCCATCGGGTTCTATCAAATACCCGAGAAACATGCCTTCCGTCGCGCCAAACGTACACTTCTTGGGGTTCAATTTCATGTTGATTCTCCTAAGTGTTTTGAACGTTTCCTCCATGTCGCGCACCAGTTCTTCCTCTGTATGGCTTTTGATGACGAGATCATCGACGTATACTTCCAAATTGCGTCCCACTTGCTTTTCGAACGCAGTGTCTACCAATCTTTGGTATGTTGCTCCTGCGTTCTTTAGGCCGAAAGGCATTTTTGTATAGCAGTAGACTCCTTGACTTGTGTGGAAGGCCGTCTTTTCTTCGTCTTCTTCCGCCATTTGAATTTGGTGGTATCCCTTGTATGCGTCCAGGAAGCATTTGAAGGGATATCCACATAGAGACTCAATTTTCCAGTCTATTTCCGGGAGCGGGTAGCAGTCCTGTGGACATGCTTTATTGAGATCTGTAAAGTCTACGCACATCCTCCAACTGCCATCGCTCTTCTTTACCATCACTGGGTTAGAGAGCCAATCATGGTAGTAGACTTCACGCATGATGCCTGCGTCTACTAGCTTATGTACTTCTTCCAGGATGGCTTTTGCGCGGTCTGGAGCTTGTCCGCGCTTTTTCTGTCGTATTGGAGGGTATCCTTGTCGGATTTGTAGCTTATGTTCCGTGATGGAGCGTGGCACTCCTGTCATATGCTTAGGTTCCCATGCAAAAATATCCAAATTATTTTGCAAGAGTGCGCATATAGCTGACCTGCCTTTGTCAGACAGAGACCCACCAATAGATACCTGTTGATCCGGATATTCAGGGTGAATGGCGACCGTTAGGTTTGGGACTTTGATTGCGCGTTGTTCTGGAACGATACTTACGTCACTTGTCACAGCGTTACATTCCTTGGGTGGTGTGGTGGTATTGTAAAGGGTGACAATGCCTCCTTCCACTGGGAACTTAAGCATCCCGTGCGCTGTGGATGGCACGGCGCGAATAGATGATATTCCAGGTCTCCCGATGATACCATTGTACGGAGAGGGGGATCTGATTATCATGAAATCCATCCAGGTAACCGTAGAGTGTGGTTTGTCACCAACTTCTACAAATAGACGCAATTGCCCCGTGGGCCATATCTTCTCTCCTGTGAAGCCAGTGAGCGGTGCTATGGCTGGGATCAACTGACTCTGTATCTCAGGTCGCAGTTTCTTGAAGCAGTGTTCATATATAATATTAGCGGATGCACCCCCATCTATATACATGCGACGGATGTCGTGACCCCCCGTATGTATTTCAATGGTAAGTGGATCCACCACTGCGTTGTTCGCGGTCAGGGAGGGGAAAGAGATTTCGTTTCCCTTAGAGAAACGCTGGCTAACTTTTTGTCTTGTCACGCGCGGCCATGGCTGTATCATGTAGATGATATCTGCCTTTTCTCTTGGCGCCTCTTTCTTGGCCACTGGTTTTTGTTTATCTTTCCCTTCTCTGATGTTTTTTACGAGGTGGTCCATCTTTCCTTCCTTCACCAACTTTTCAATCAATTGGCGCAGTTGGACGCACTCGTTAGTTGTGTGGCCCTTCTGTCCATGGTATTCGCAATAACCATTCCCTATACGCTTATCCTCTGGGGTGCGGATTGGTGGTGGTTTCGGGAAGTTTGCTCCTTCTGTTGCGAATATCTCCTTTGGAGTTTTTGTTAATGGGGTATACTTGTCGTTTCCCCTTCCGCCGCCTTGATTACGGTAACTCCTATTACGATTGCCGCTCTGGTCATTGGATTGTCTCCTTGACTCTTCTTGCGACCTATGGTTCGAATAGCTTTTTCTGCTATCCGCGGCGGCTTCTTCTCCTTGGACAAAAGACCTCGTGCGCTTCATGAGCTCATCGAAGGTTAAGGGAACCTTATCATTTAGCTTTTTTATCAGATCTGGGTTATTTATTGCATTCATAAAACCCGATATTTTGAGTATCTCTGGACACGCCTTGACTTTCATGCACTCGTCCTTGAAGCGTTCCATGAAAGCGCTTGTGGATTCACCTTGTCGCTGTTTAACCCTAGCGAGTTCGACAGGGTTTTTTGCGCACTTCTTTCTTTGGGTGAAATTTAAGCGAAACGCTCTGCGCAACTCTTCAAACCCACCAATGCTTCTACGTGGAAGCTTACTAAACCAGTTGCGCGCGTTTCCTACTAATGTGGAGTTGAACATATGGCACCACACAGGCTGTGGCCAATTTTCGATAGTAGCTGCTGATTCGAAAATTTTTAGGTGATCATCCGGATCACCTGTCCCATCATATGTTTTGACATTAGCAGGCATGCGCCTTTTCTTATTTTCAGAAAAGTCACTGATGCGCCTAGTAAACGCATCAACCTTTTGGCGACGCCAGGGGAGAGACATGTCTTCATCATCCTGGTCGCGGTATTTCCCTCTTGATTTCCAGTGTCCAGTCTCGCTGTCCGAGGAATCTCTTGAAGATGAGCGGACTCTTTTGTGACGCTTGCGTCTACTATCATCAGAGTCTGAGCTTGCTCCTCTGTGGCGCTTGCGCCGACTATCATCAGAGTCAGAGCTTGAGGGGCTTTCACTTGGGGAGCATCGTCGCCCAAGCCTATCTTGGATTTTTCGCTTGCCAAGCCTAGCGTGGACATTGGCGCGCCGCTCGCTTTCTTCAGGTTCCTCCAGATGTTGAAGATCGGCTGCTTCATCATCCACAACCTTCCTTCCAATCCTGGCGAACACTGGTTGTTTACGGCTATCCCTCTCGCGTCCTTCCTTTCGGTAGCGCGGTGGGGATGCGTCAGGATTAGGGTCAAAGTTGAGTCTGCCGTGCAGGCTTTGGCTTGACCTCTTCTTTGCCTCCTCTCGCATGAGCGCGGTCAAGGCTTCGTAGTTTTGGGATACAAAGTCGCTTGGCGCTAATTCGGAAGTGACTCCTTCAAGCGCGATGGAGTCCGTTTCCAAGGCAGGATCCTTGTTTCGGATAGGCGCATTGGGAGGCTCATTGAAGTTCACCTCTGGCATGGTGAAAGGAGTGCGCTCGAGGTCTACCGCGCTAGTACTTGTCGTAATAGCGGGGGTAGTTTTGGTAAGCGATTCCACTGCAGGGAAGACCTGATCTGAATACACTCCTAAGCTTTTAGGCACACTGGTTGTTCCAGGGGTTTGCTTAGGGGGCGCATCTGTTTGGTGCTTCTTCCCTAGTGGGTCATCCTGCGCCTTCTTCCCATGCGGACTCTTGTGACTCCCGTGTTTCGTCATTCTAGTTTTCGGTAAAATTCTTAGTGTAGGGTCCCACGGATGGCGCCACTTGTTAATACAAAAGTTGGGCGTTCCTTGATAGGGCTTCTATTCTCGTACCAATTCGAATCTTAATGCTTGATGTGACCTGCGCGCTAAGAAAAATAACAAACACCGTTAGGCTTATCGAGGGATTGTCTCCCCCGATTATCCTCCGGCGTGAGAGTAAGTAATCGAACGTAGGGTTTAGTTTATGGTTTAGGGTTTATTGAAGATCGTACCGTTTACCGAGGGCTGGAATGCCCTTTATATATGCACGAAACCCTAATAGGTTTCGTGTTCCCTACTCTTCGGCATGTACGCCGACATCGGAGATTTGGTATATATCTTCTTTATTTAGAAGATATTCCATATATTCTCCGGAAATAGCTTTGGGGTTGGGCCTTGTCGACCCAAACCGCGCAACTGATAGTCCAGTTGCGGCCCATACGTGGTGGGCTTAATTGTTAGTATTGTTTACTAACCGGGTTCGTGACCCGGGTATGGACTATACGTCATCATCTATACACACTGACTATTTTGCATCATTCGCGTTTTAAGTAACCTTTCGTTATACGAAATTAGGAACTATTATTCAGATTGTCCCGACTTCTAGTAGTTGCATTCTTAACAATTGAAGTACACTCTAAAACATTATTGAAACTTATATATGAACCGGCCTCGCTTCCATTGGCTGCTGCTGCATTGATTTATATGCAGAAGCCAAGCCTTATTTCTTACCACGTCACTATCAATGGAACTTGTGGCATACTGCAGTATATACTTCTTAACAAAAGCTCAATTAGTTGGTCTTTTTGAACGTTACACAATACCTTCTTTCAGTGACAACTATGGCATGTGACCCAAAATGCCATAACATTTTTTTCGTATACGTCACAGCATCTCTAAGCACATGTCTCTTTATGAATCTATGTGGGATTGACTGCAAAGAAGCGTTGAGGCATATACAATATATTGTTTGATGATCCATGTTAGAAAAATAAAGCATTAGAAGATAGTTTTTCATTTTGATAGCCCCCGATTTGTTAAAGAATTAAGCACCACAGATTTAAACATGAACTAAAATAAACTCGTAAAAACCAACAAGTTCATTTTCATAAGTTATCGAACACTGACGGAATTTAAGTACAAAAACAAAATTATCAAAAACAGAAAACCATCCACGAAGCCTGTGAACTAGACACTGGCTTCAAGGATCACTTCTGTGGTGCACCAGCCGGGAATCGAACCCGGGTCTGTACCGTGGCAGGGTACTATTCTACCACTAGACCACTGGTGCTTTTGTGCTATATCATTGCATCTATGGATGATATTCCTTTTTCCTTATACATTTGAATAATATAATTTCATCACGCAATTGTTTTTTTTTTTTTTTTTTTTTTTTTTTTCATTGTAGGAGTAATATGATATAATATGTTGCAAGTTGGGTGTAGTTGATGCACATAAACACACAACCAACTTATTATTTTTTTACCTTGTGTCCAAAGATATGTGTGTGTAAGATGGATCCATCAACATGTTTAGACTTTAGACCATACCGTCTCCTGTAATTAATAAGTATATTGTCTTCATCTACAAGATATTGCATGTATCACCATCATGGCATCATCTCCATAATTGATAGTTGCAAATCTTATCTCCAAACCCTACACTCAAAATAAGACTAAGTTGATGATTGTTTATTAAGAAGCTCAAAGTCTAAATCCGATTCGCATATTTGAATCTAAATATGTGATTGAAAAATATGAATGTGATATCATCTTAATCTTAATCTGAATAAGTAATTGAGAAATATGAATCTGACTTAACTAAAACTGTTTGTTTATGGAAAATTTAGTAAAAATGTTTGAATGTGTTAAACTATCATGACTATTAACCATGTTTATCAAGATAGCGATCTTGATCGTACGATCTTATGATCCTACATAAGGAGACCTTGCAAGATCGGAGATAGCATATGATCGAAGTAAGATCCTAAGATAGCTAGTAAGATCGTAGGATCGCTATCGATCCCGATCCTAGTAAAAAGCTAAATTTTTATTATTAAACATAAAAATAAGCCCACTTGACTCAATTTTGCCCATATACATGGCCAAACATCACAATTAAAATCAGTAAAAGAATAAAATTGTAAATTGCAATTATTGTAGATGAAGATGGAGAGTTTGGAGAAGAAGCACATTATGATTTTGAAGTGCGAAATGAAGTTATTGCACCGTTCGAAATAATAGATTGACCATTGATGACTAATGCTTTGGAATTTTGGGCTTTTGACATTTAGGCTAGGACGTTTAAATAACTTTTATTATATACGACTCGTGTCGTATTTCATTTGTACCCAAATCATTTATCTAATAGTTTGAAATATGAATTAATTGCATGTATTTGCATTATATATAAATTAACACCGCGTTTGAACTTTTAAATTTTCATTCATATCCATTTAAATTGGTTATTCTAATCAAATTATATATTGAACTATATAAAACTACAACCGTTATTAAAAAAATCACATTTTTGTTGGATCTTACGATCTCGATCCGATCTTACAATCTCGATCTTGCGGAGACGAAAACGATCCTAGGTAGGATCGCGATCTTGATAACCTTGCTATTAACAACTTTGTTAATATGATGAATAAACCCGTAGGCTAAACTTTATTAATCGTCAAATACTTATAAAATAGAGTAAACTACATTTTTGGTCCTTGTGGTTGTACCAATATTTCACTTTTGGTCCAAAATTCAAAAAATGATTGATTTCAGTCCAAAAGTACACGTGGACTTCACTTTTGGTCCAATTTCTAACCTAGTTAATAGTCATTAGTCCTTTCAGTTAAGTACGTTGCACCGTTAGTCCTTTAACCTAACAGTCGTTAGCAATGTTTGCACCGTTAGTCCTTTCAGTTAAGTACGTTGCACCGTTAGTCCTTTAACCTAGTTAATGGTCGTTGAGTCCGTTTTTCTTCCGTTTTCATACGTTTTCGTCCGTTTTTCTTACGTTTTTTCCGTTTTTGTCCGTTTTTTTTACGTTTTTGTCCGTTTTTCTTACGTTTTTTCCGTTTTCATACGTTTTTGTCCGTTTTTCTTACGTTTTTTTCTGTATTTGTCCGTTTTTGTCCGTTTTTCTTACGTTTTTTCCGTTTTTGTCCGTTTTTCTTACGTTTTTGTCCGTTTTTCTTACGTTTTTTCCGTTTTCATACGTTTTTGTCCGTTTTTCATACGTTTTTTCCGTTTTTGTCCGTTTTTCTTACGTTTTTTCCGTTTTTGTCCGTTTTTCTTACGTTTTTTCCGTTTTCATACGTTTTTGTCCGTTATTCATACGTTTTTTCCGTTTTTGTTCGTTTTTCTTACGTTTTTGTCCGTTTTTCTTACGTTTTTTCCGTTTTTGTCCGTTTTTCTTACGTTTTTGTCCGTTTTTCTTACGTTTTTTCCGTTTCATACGTTTTTGTCCGTTTTTCATACGTTTTTTCCGTTTTTGTCCGTTTTTCTTACGTTTTTTTTTCCGTTTTTCTTACGTTTTTTTTCCGTTTTCATACGTTTTTGTCCGTTTTTCTTACGTTTTTTTCCGTTTTTCTTACGTTTTTTACGTTTTTATCCGTTTTTCTTACGTTTTGTCGGTTTTTCTTACGTTTTTGTCCGTTTTTCTTATGTTTTTTTACGTTTTTGTCCGTTTTTCTAGTTTTTCCGTTTTCATACGTTTTTGTCCGTTTTTCTTACGTTTTTTTCCGTTTTTGTCCGTTTTTCTTACGTTTGTTACGTTTTTGTCCGTTTTCATACGTTTTTGTCCGTTTTTCTTACTTTTTTTTCCGTATTTGTCCGTTTTTATCCCTTTTTGTCCGTTTTTCTTACGTTTTTTTTGTATTTGTGCTATTTTTTTTTAAAAATAAAAAAATTCAAAATAATAAAAAAAAATTTGTCCGAATTTTTTAAAAAAATAAAAAAAATTCAAAAAAAATTTTTTGTCCGAATTTAAAGAAAAAAAAAATTAAAAAAAAAATTATCCGAATTTAAAAAAAAATTAAAAAACGTAAGAAAAACGGACAAAAACGTAAGAAAAACGGACAAAAACGTATGAAAATGGAAAAAATGTAAGAAAAACGGACAAAAACGTAAGAAAAACGGACAAAAACGTAAAAAACGGACAAAAACGGAAAAAACGGACAAAAAAGGATAAAAACGGACAAATACGGAAAAAAACGTAAGAAAAACGGACAAAAACGTATGAAAAACGGATAAAAACGTAAAAAACGTAAGAAAAACGGACAAAAACGTATGAAAACGGAAAAAACGGACAAAAACGTAAGAAAAACGGACAAAAACGGACAAAACGGACAAATATAGAAAAAACGTAAGAAAAACGGACAAAAACGTATGAAAACGGAAAAAACGTAAGAAAAACGGACAAAAACGTAAAAAAAAAGGACAAATACGGAAAAAAACGTAAGAAAAACGGACAAAAACGTATGAAAACGGAAAAAACGTAAGAAAAACGGACAAAAACGGAAAAAAAACGTAAGAAAAACGGACAAATACGGAAAAAAACATAAGAAAAATGGACAAAAACGTATGAAAACGGAAAAAACGTAAGAAAAAAGGACAAAAATGGAAAAAAACGTAAGAAAAACGGACAAAAACGTATGAAAACGGAAAAAACGTAAGAAAAACGGACAAAAACGTAAAAAAACATAAGAAAAACGGACAAAAACGTAAGAAAAACGGACAAAACGTAAAAAAAAGGGATAAAAACGTAAAAAACGTAAAAAAAACGGACAAAAACGGAAAAAACGTAAGAAAAACGGACGAAAACGTATGAAAACGGAAGAAAAACGGACTCAACGACCATTAACTAGGTTAAAGGACTAACGGTGCAACGTACTTAACTGAAAGGACTAACGGTGCAAACATTGCTAACGACTGTTAGGTTAAAGGACTAACGGTGCAACGTACTTAACTGAAAGGACTAACGACCATTAACTAGGTTAGAAATTGGACCAAAAGTGAAGTCCACGTGTACTTTTGGACAGAAATCAATCATTTTTTGAATTTTGGACCAAAAGTGAAATATTGGTACAACCACAAAGACCAAAAATGTAGTTTACTCTATAAAGTACATACGATAAAATCCAAGCCCACAACCGTGTTTGGGCAACTAATACCATCTAATAAAAAAACTCTTCATTTTAAGTTACCCAACTTGGAAAATCCATATAAGAATCGATCAACTATCTGCTTAGATTTTTCTTAATTTGCTTACTTTTTTTGTGCAGAATATATGTATATCCATTAGAAAAACCGATAAAACGTAAGAAAAACGGATAAAAACGTAAAAAACGTAAGAAAAACGGCAAAAACGTAAGAAAAACGGACAAAAACGTATGAAAACGGAAAAACGTAAGAAAAACGTAAGAAAAACGGACAAAAACGTATGAAAAACGGACAAAAACGTATGAAAACGGAAAAAACGTAAGAAAAACGGACAAAAACGTAAGAAAAACGGACAAAAACGTATGAAAAACGGAAAAAACGTAAGAAAAAACGGACAAAAACGTATGAAAAACGGACAAAAACGTATGAAAACGGAAAAAACGTAAGAAAAACGGACAAAACAAAAAACGTAAGAAAAACGGACAAAAACGTATGAAAACGGAAAAAACGTAAGAAAAACGACAAAAACGGACAAATAAAGAAAAAGACAAAAAAAAAGAAAAAAAAAACGTATGAAAACGGAAAAAACGTAAGAAAAACGGACAAAAACGTACAAAAAACAAAAAAGAAAAAACGTAAAAAAACGGACAAAAAGTATGGAAAAACGTAAGAAAACGGACAAAAACGTAAATGAAAACGGAAGAAAACGACATAACAGTAAAGGACTAACTGGAAACTAAGAAAGGACTAACGGTGCAAACATTGCTAACGACTGTTAGGTTAAAGGACTAACGGTGCAACGTACTTAACTGAAAGGACTAACGACCATTAACTAGGTTAGAAATTGGACCAAAAGTGAAGTCCACGTGTACTTTTGGACTGAAATCAATCATTTTTTGAATTTTGGACCAAAAGTGAAATATTGGTACAACCACAAGGACCAAAAATGTAGTTTACTCTATAAAGTACATACGATAAAATCCAAGCCCACAACCGTGTTTGGGCAACTAATACCATCTAATAAAAAAACTCTTCATTTTAAGTTACCCAACTTGGAAAATCCATATAAGAATCGATCAACTATCTGCTTAGATTTTTCTTAATTTGTTTACTCTTTTTGTGCAGAATATTATATGTATATCCATTAGAACCCCAGGCAAAATGCCAAACTTGCGTTAATGGGACTTGAGTAGAGCTGACAAATTGGGTACCTGTTAAGAGGAAAAATGTACTATTCAATTTTTTTATTTTTTTAAATAATTGTTTTTAGTATTCTAGGGTTTATTATTTAACTTTTTTGATACATAAAACGTATATCTGCCAAACTTAGACCACCAAAGTCAAGTGTTAAACGAGTCTTTTTCATGTTTGAAACTTATGTTATACGCGCGCTCCAAACTTGTTAAGACCTGTTAAGACACGATTTGCCAGCTCTAAACTTGAGCTAGTGAAATGGCTCACGCTATTTATTTTTTTTTTTTTTTTTTTTTTTTTTTTTTGAATGTATTTTTAGTGGGGTATTTTGTGGGAGCCAATAACATGTTAGTGGTGTGTTATGAGTGAGGTGTGTTTGAGTGATTTGTGTGTTATTGGAAGGTGATGATGTTGCGGTGAGGTGACATACCAATAACGTGTTAACCGTCTCAACGATACCTAGTGCTCTAACAATGGGCCAGAACGATACATGATCGATCATCTGTTTATCACTTTATATCATTATACAAGTATACTATGTTACTATATATGGTTGGATATGATTGTGTTTGGTTCATTGTATTCGTAAGATATTAAGATATGTCAACCGGAAACCTAATATATCATTCTTGTATCGGTAAATATCATTATTAGCTAGTAAGAAGCTAGAAATAACGAGTTTGGGATTGTTAATACAATCAATCCTAACTCCTCTCACGTTTTTGCCATGTTCGCAAGTCGCAACCAAAATGTGTTAACGTCAGGTAGATCGGCTGGTCTTTCAATTTTGACTTAGGACACGTTTTCTAACATAGTTGGTTCGAATAATTCGTGAATCACTTCATCATCTGATAACATGTCATAAGTCCCAAAACAGTTTATCTTTGTGTATCCGTATATCTTAAGTTCTACCTCGTTTATTATGTTGGCCTATATATAAATACACATAAGTACGTACATATACAATCATACGTATATGATGTATGTTTACATATATAGACGGATGTATTTTGCAGGCTAAATATTTAGACTCTTTTAAGCTCGCGAACTAAATCGAGCTTTAGACTATGAACCTATTAAAGAAGGCCTACGGAGTAAAAGAAAGTGCATGAATTAAGATCATGCTCGAACTCATTAATTCAATGAGTCCTGAATAAGGTTCAAGCTCGGCACTAACTCTTTTAAGCTTGGCTCAATCTGAGCTTGCATCAAGTTGAAAATATACTCATATGTTGTTGGTTGGCAGGTGGTTGTTTTTAATATTTCTTATTTATCAAGCCTTGACGAAAATGTTGCTTGATTAGAACCTAATAATCTATCTCTATCTCCACTATCTATAATGCATTTAGAAACTTCTATTTTTACAAATGTTAGATCACAAGATAATCGATACATCATGATTACAAGATAATCGATAAAAGAAAGAAACAATATGCGCATGATATATACCATCGAACCCCCTTTATTAAAAATGAGTAAAGGCTTACATCATGACAAGACGAATATACAAACTAGCATCTCTCCCACCTCTATTTATTAATGTGAGGGGTACCTCTCTATTGAATTAGAATTTCATAGTATCCTTGTTTAGCGTGCACACCAAGTATAGTTTAAGTCTAACTCTAACTCTATTTAACTAAGTACAATTAAATCTTTATACATAGAATAATTACACTTTTACCCATTAAGAAACTGCACCAATGTGGTTTACAAAGACATTTTATTTCGGATTTGAATGAACATGTTTAGCTTTGTTCTTATTGACATCTTATTCACTTTTTTTTTTTTCATTAATGCGTAAATCATTTAAGTTTTATCATTTATTGATAGTATGTTCGTATTATGTTACGTTTGTATACATGCTATTAGTATTTGACAAGTATAGTTATAAAGCTAGCCTGTCCATTCGGCAGGCCATGAAGATAGTGCGAATAATATAAACTACTATAAATTAAATACCACACATAAAATTTATAACTTATAACACTTGTAAATACAAAGCGCGGCATTATTTTTTGGCACTGATTAATATCACATGTATGCCCAAACTACGACATTGTTTAGAGTTTATGTCTTCTGCGCGACGGGTAAAGGGGTAGCAACAAGAGGCGTTGCTCTAAGTAATGTGAGCCCAAAAATGTCGTTCATGTCCATATCTTCTCTAGCATGAGGTAGCTTCCATTCAAAATGATAAACAAATGATGCCACCATTAAACTAACCACCCTATGAGCCAAGGGTATTCCAGGACACATTCTTCGACCTGAGCCGAATGGTATAAACTCAAAATGTTGGCCCTTGTAGTCAATCTCGTTTCCTAGAAACCTCTCTGGCTTGAACATTACAGGATCTTCCCAATAACTTGGATCACGTGCCATAGCCCAAGCATTCACAAGAATTTGTGTGTTTTTCGGCACTACATAATCACCGAGTTTAACTTCTGTTTCAGTTTTGTGAGGCACTAATAGAGGCACAGATAAATGAAGCCGCATTGTTTCTTTGATGACTGCATTCAAATAAGGCAAGTCCAGGATTTTGGCTTCTTGAATTTTTCCATCTTCTCCCACTATTGTGGAGACTTCTTCGCGGACCTTGGAGAACATATCAGGGTTAAGTAGTAATTCCGTCATTGCCCATTCTGTTGTGTTCGAACTCGTTTCTGTTCCTGCTAGGAACAAATCCTGTAATTTAACAAAATATGTTACTCATAGAGTTAATCTTAGCATCATCTAGCAGTTTTCTAGGAAAAAAAGGTTAACGAAGTAGTACTTATATAACTGTTTTTTCTTGTCCATTTGTCCCAAAATAATCATCTTACATTACAAAAGTTGATTAAAATGTCACAATCGTACACTAAATGACTCAAATATCAATTTCGTTTATTTTACACATATATATATATATTGACGCAATATTGTAAAATGGCAAAAAAACCAATAATTTGGATCTACCCAACTATCTATATTAATTACCTTTTCACTGAATTTGAGGTCATTTCATCGTTTTACTACTCTACACGTGATGGACACAGGGGACATGTTTTTTTGTTTCATTAATATAGACATAAAAGCAAGACCCCATGAGGAGCCGACATACTAAGACCATCTCCAACAGTTTCTGGTTCAAACCAGCCACATCATTGCCACATCAGCTTTCTTAAAAACCACATTTTTTACTCCAACAATACACCAACCAAAAACCAGCCACAACACTTAAACATTAATTTTCAATTTCAAAAACCAACCAAAAACCAACCATTGGAGTGGTTTTTGGTGGTTTGAACCATGGTGGGGCCCGTTTTTGGTGGTCTGAAAAATCAAACCAAGCTTGGTTTGAACCAAGCCTCCAATGGTTTGGTTGGTTTTTGGGTTGGTTTGAACCACCAAAAACCAACCGTTGGAGCCGAGCTCTAAATGCATCTGTTATGTGGGTAGATACTCTAAAAGTGTGTTATCACTAGTGTAATACCAGTAACAAAATTTTCTTTTACATATTTTACAGTTTAGTGTTAAATGGATATCGTTTTCCAACATTATTCAAAAAAGTGCATATCTTGTGACAAGTTTTTGCGTACGTCACTATTGTATGAAAAGTTTTGCGAACCATAGAGTGAGGTTGGATTACTTTTGTGTGACATGATCAAGGCATGTTTAAAGCTTCTCACAAACTTAGTTATAAAAATAATATGTAAAGTTATTGACGTAACTTAAGATGATAAATTTATGTTCTGATAAAAATATAAGGTAAAGAAAGAGCATTAAATTTACCACAAGTAGCGTCTTGATATGTACAAGACTGAAGTCGGCTTCATTATCTTGACTATAGTCAAGCAACGAATCCAACATATCACTGAATCTAGGAAGCTTCGACTCTCGATGTTTCAACCTCTCATTTATGAAACCTTCTGTCACCTTATCGAACCAATCATAAGCTGCCTTTGCTTGTCGTCTTATGTTTTGCGGATCCAGTGGTTTCAAAACAGGAAATATATCGGCTATGTTAAACTTCCCGTCAACTTCCATCAGTGTCTTAACAGCCGTCTTAAACCCTCCAATATCATCAGACTCGTAGCTAGTTACGTTTTGTGAAAGGCATGTGTTCGACATCTGGTTGAGTGCAACCGCGAATGCCAACTTTCCAATGTCCACGGGCTCGTGTTTGCTCATGCACTCACGAAGAAACTCCAACATCCCATGCACGACCTTTTCACGAAGGTTACGAAGTGAGTCGAGTTTGTGATGGTGAGTTAGGCATGTGTTGAGTGCTTTTCTTATAGTTCTCCACTCGTCATTTGTTGGAATCCATAGTACTGCCGCGTCATGGTTGTCTAAAGCAGTGACAGCGTCTGGAACGATGCGGCCAGAGCAAGCCTCGTCATTACGTTGGAGGATTTCTTTGGCCGCATCAGGTGTGGACGCTACCACGCTGGTGATGCTACCTAGTCGTATGGTCATAAGTGGGCCGTGTTTTTTGGATAGCTTGGCTAGGGACTCGTGAGGTTTTGGTCCGAGGTCAAGGAGGTTACCAATGATGGGGAGGCCGGTTGGACCGGGTGGCATCTTACGTTTACGGTGGAGGTCGAAGCCAAGATTGATGAGGAAGAAGAGGAAAATAATAGAAGAGAGAACCAAAATTAGAAGGTCCATGATTGTGTGTTTAATCCAAAGGTGATGAATGTCTATTTATAGAGGAGTCAATATATGAATAATGGGACAACGGAACACATAACAATGTCATAGATACATTTTCAATCGCATTGCTTACCAGTACTCTACGTTGTATATTTACTTGCAGGGTATTTGCGCGTTGTGGTGATGATTACTCTGTGATTAAAGTTTAGGCATCAACAAAATAACAATGAAGAACTAATTAACCAGAAAAAAATACAACAAGAAAATAATCCCTGCTCGGCCCGATTCACTTGTTTTTACTGGTTCCGACGGTCCTCTAAGATTCGTTTTCTGATGGTTTTTACTGGCTAGCCAAACCGGTGGCGACGCCGGTTCCCTATTAAACCGGTTGAATTTGTTAGTCTGGTCAAGTTTTTAAAACCAATTATTTTGGTCAAATTGTTTGCATATAAATTGCATAAAGCTTTGTGTTTTTTATTAGTTTGTACAATATGTATAATAACATGTATTTTTTATTTTAGAGGTGTTTTATACATAACATTTATTAGAATAGTTGGAAAGTCAATAGGTGGTTATGGTTATAGATTTTTTTTTTCCTTATTTTTTTTCCCCTTATACTAAACTACATTGTATTTTTTTTAATTAAGTTTTTAAAACATATATATATAAGTGTTTTAAAGTGTTGTAACTAATGTTATTATAGCTATACTTATTAAAATTTATATTTATTTATTATGAGTACGCTGCAAGCTATTGATTTCATAGCAAAACCAACATACTTACATGATAAGTAAGTGTGTTGGCTTAATATTCAAGACTTTCTTTAGCAGGTCTCAAATATTTTATTATATAGCCGTAGCTAACGGTGTCGTATTGTGAAATTTGCAAATAATCTTTTGACTATAAATATTTCAAAAACTAAGTCTTAATAAGTACTCCCTTCGTTCTTAAATAATTGTCATGTTTTGAATTTTTAAAGGTTTTTTTTTTCAACTTCTATATTATGTATTTATTTTTTATTTTTTTGTTATATAATACTTGATAAAAATTATACAAGTGAAAATACATTAAAAAACCAATATATTCATATATTTTACATCAAGTATTATATAACACAAAAAATAAATAGTTCAGATCAAAATTAAAAAAGAAATATTTCAAAAAGTTAAAACAAGACGATTATTTTGAAACGGATAGATAGAGTTGTGTTTTATGGCTTAGTTGGCAAACTGCTTCTATTTAATGTAATTGGCCCAAAGTTGTCGAAAAAAAGTTCTTTTTGGTTCAAGCATCCCTTCGAAAGCGACTTTGTTCGATGATATATTGGCCCGTTCGTTTTATTGGTGTAGGTATAGATGCAAAGTGAACTTTAGCTGGTTAGATTGGTGGTGTGTTCACAAGTATATATATATATATATATATATATATATAGCGAGAACTATCTTATCTGCGAGAACTATCTTATCTGCGAGAACTGACAGAACCCCCAAAAACATTCATGCACGCCTTCAAAAATTATATTTTTGCACATATGTTCTAAAAACAACATATATGTTTTAAAAAAAACATGATTGTTCTAAAGAATTTGATAAGAAATTGGAAATACAAAATTTTTCTTTGAAGGTGTGCATGTATGTTCTTATAAGGCGTGCAATGACAATATTGCGGCCGTGTGTAAGGTTTTTGTGAAAAAAGAGGATGAGTTCATGATGATATTGAAGAACATAAGTGGATACTTACGATTATTGATGATTTGCATGTATTTTAAAAGGCGTGCATGTATGTTTTTGGTGGTTCTGTCAGTTCTCGCAGATAAGATGGTTCTGAAATGAAAGTCCCACTATATATATATATATATATATATATATATATATATATATATATATATATATATATATATATATATAGCAAGAAAAACCCGACAAAAAGGTAAATTCTCTCTCTAACCAAGATTGAATATACCAAGAGGTCTAAGAAAATCAGACCAAATATATTTCCGGGAGTATTGGATATTCTCGGGTCGTTTAAGTCCCAACGAAGTGTGAATAGAACTTCGAATTCGATTCGTGATCGGGTGATTTGATTAATTGAGATATTTTGGAATTATGATAAAAAAACAGAGAACATATACTGATGCGCGTGATGTGTCGTTGCGGTTTAGCAGTTTTAATGCCTACTCAAGTTTTAAATTTATATTTAGCCGACTTATCAATAACACACACACTTAACGAGCAGTGTACCCGGTCAGTATGAAGATAATGGTAAGTAGAGTGTCGATCACTAAGAGTGGAACGTATTATCTCGTTATTCTAATCAGTATTTTAATATCCTAACGCAAGAGGGTTTCAGCCTGAGAGACTGGCACGAATTGTTTGCAATTAAATAATAAAATAAACCAATAGGCACGAATCAGCAAGTAGCACACACGTACACAGATAGATACTTGAGACAATAAGAGGGCTGTCCTTATGATTAAGTAGATTGTCACTTGTTTTATTGATAGCTTTATATGAAGTGTATGTAGTTAACCCTTTCTCGTTGGTCCTATTCTTATCGGCGAGTAAACCCTTAATGATTACTTATGTCTAAAAGTTATTACTAAGTGATCAATTTAGTAATAACCGTGGGAGCCACATTATGTCCCGCAGTCAAATGCCCGCAAGCCACTAATAAACACAGAGGTTATCAATGCACTAATAAGTAGTAACCAAAGACATCAACATATAAACTTTAATTGATGGGAAAGCAAGTATTAAAGGGAGAGCAATCTTTCGTTGTCACATTACACAAGCCACCAATCCTGATGAATTAAAGTTTGCTAACACAATAAAACAAAACTACTTAATGAATTAAATACATGCAGCACCTTCTTACAGCTCTTGTATCTTTGATTTGGGTGTGTCTTGTGCTGCCTCCTTGACTGAATTCGTCCTTTGGTTCTTCTGTTCGGTCTTCGAAACTTATATATTGCCCTCGAAATTCGTCTGGTCTTGGGGTATTTATAGTTTCTGTCTGAGGAAAGATGCGGCGCATCTAAGGAGTAGATGCGGCGCATGTACTTAACTTCGCGTGGGGTCCAAGATTATAATATTCAGTAATATTCGTACACCGCCAGAAGATGCGGCGTAACTCCATGATTAGATGCGGCGCATGTCCTCTTGTGTCTTGGATCGTATCTGGTGATATCTTGATAGAGATGCGGCGCATGTCATGAGTGAGATGCGGCGCATCTGGAGCAGATTAGTCTTGATCTTCTTTATTTCAGTAGACTCTTCACTTTATGCATGTTTTGCTCCATTATTAGTCCAAAATCGCTAAGTTTCACCAAATGCTTGTTTTTACCTGAGAATTACAAAAGTAAACGATTAAGTATCAATCCTCATACATAATATAGTAAAACAAGTCAATTTAATAGGATAAATGATAGTAATAAAATGTACTTATTTGAGTTCATCAAATATCCCCCCACTTGAACTTTACTTGTCCCCAAGTAAACCTTAGAATTTCTTTTATGAAAATGTATCCTAAAAGATGTTAGGATTTATTTTTATATTTAAGCATGTATTCGTTTATTTCATAATCACACAACTAAACACTTAACGAATTAGAAGTATAATAAAATAATTTGATAAAAGCAAATCTAATCGTTTAACTGTCCAGTCGTGACGAATATTCTATCATAAGCTTGGCAAGTATACACATCTCCACCACTAAAGCTAAGGAATAACAAGTCTAAAGCGGTAAAAAGGGTTTTTAGGCTTAAGGGTTAATTATTCTCTTTTCACTATCGATCTCAAATTCCAGAAAAGGCGACAAAATCACAAATACATGATCGAATCCACGAACACGATACTTGCAATTGCTCAAATCCTTAACTCGAATAGGCTAAAGATAGGTCCAAACTTCACCAATAATAATATATCAAAAAGGGCGACAAAATCATAAATACATAGCCGAATCCACGACTACGATACTTAAGATTGCTCAAATCCCTAATCTCAATAAATCAAAGGTTTGGTTGGATAAAGAATAATAAAGGGCACGGATAACATTTGGGATATAAATTGGTGTAAAATGAAAATAAACAAAACAAATAAATTAAAATCCTAAGTGTGGTTAATCACTATCCCAACCATCCCATGAATAAGACTCATATCATAGAATAACTCACGCTTTAACACTTGAAACACACGCTTTAGGTAGATACGAATTATACTCAACAAGATCTTAATCAAAGAATAAACCTTAATTGGCGTTCCCATAACTGCCAATTCCCATTCAATCCATAAATATAGTACAACAAATAGTGGTGATATCGACCACTTACATAACTTTACATAAGTTGGTTAAAATTAACTTCCAACTTTTCTTTCTTTCTTTTTCTTTTCTTATTTTTTTCGATTTTTTTTTTTATTTTTTTATTTTTTTTATTTTTTTTTTTAAACTTGAAACATAAACATAGATGTGTAAAATTTCACCACATCACTACAACTTTCTTTCCGGATAATTTTTTCTATACTTTTCATACTTCAGAAATAACGGTAATAGTGAAAGTAGTAAACACACGAAAAATAAACTCAAAAATATATAATATTTACTTTCACTCCAATTGCATTGTGCAATTTCCCGACCTAACCATAGATAATGAATTACGCACGCGAACACAGGTAATGTAAGGAAACACACTATGCCTATAGCAATTAACCAACCACGGATTCTAATCTACAGGGTAGGCTAAGGTGTAAGGGTGTAACGAAACATTTTAAACATAGGTGTAAGAAACGAAAGGAATGGCTCTGAGTGTTTTTCTAGGGGTATCTTACTCTAAAAATGAGAGTAACAAAAAGGTTTATACGGGGGTTAACTAACCAGTGTAGTTAGCTAATATCACATAACATATAATAGGCTATTTGGGTGTAATCCTAGAAATTTACCAATTTAGACAAGTCATTCCAATTATATAAAATAATACTCATTATGGTGGTCTCGAATAGTATACAAGCCAAGTTCTAAAGTTTACAAGTCACCGGCACACTCATAGATTTGTGAATTTTAGAAAATCACAATTTTTGAAAATAACGTCATGTGTGCAGCTATGCAACTTAGATCTTAAACAAAAACATGCTAAATTTTTTTTAAGTTTGATATATTAAGCACATTTTAAGCATAATTTTTGAAAAAGTTTAGGACAAGTAAGTGTTAAGTGTTCTAATTCTCCAATCCCCCCACTTAAGTTAAACAACGTCCTCGTTGTTTGTATAAAAGGTTAAAAACTGGAAAATAAAAAAATTAGAACAGAAAAACTCCCCTGAGATTTGCTCGGTATGATCCTCCATTAGTATAAGAGCAAAAATCATCTTTCTTGTGGATTAGAACGTTAAAGCTTCATACTTGATGTATCCACAGGAAATCCAGGAAACTATAATACCACCAACACTTTAAAACACACCTAAGATAAGAAAGGTTCAACTTGCATAATACATTAGTAGTTAGGAAAAATAAAACTTAAAAATTAAAACTGAAAATCATCAGGTCAGTCGATGCGCCGTATCTTATGGAAGAAGATACGCCGTATCGAGCCTGGAATTAATACGGATCAGAATAAAGATGCGCCGCATCCTTAACCAGGGATGCGCCGCATTAAAAATAAACTGATAAAGAGTTTTAAAGTCGAAAATAAAAATGCAGAAAAATAAAATAGGATATGACCATTGCAGGAGATGCGTCGCATCTCAGGATTGAGATGCGCCGTATCTTCGTGCGGGCCTGACTGACTCGACACAGAAAACAGAAAATTAAAAGATAAATCCGGGTTGTCTCCCGGTAAGCACTTGTCTTTATTCCAGAGTCTTCAAGTTAGACTCACGTTCAGCTCAGCAATAAGTCCTTGTCACGGTCCATCCTTCGTCCTTCATCCGAAAGATTTTCCCGTATATCTCTGCGACGTTTTCTTCCGTTCGACTTAATCTAGTATAACTCTTTGTCTTCACCGCAGTATATTCTTCATCAGGACCCAAAGAATATTTGATGATTTTAAATTTTTCAGAAATAATCATGGGTGGCTCATTGTAAGGAATCCCAAGTAGTTGACACTTTCTTTTGGTGAATTCTTCCTCGTCTTTATCAACAAACTTAAAGTAAGGATCCTTAATCAAATAATCATCTAGTTCTTCAATCAATGACTCATTATTATAATCGTCTTGAATCGCCTCCCATTCTCTTTCCAAATCATATTGTAACCGTCGACTAAGCTTCGTGAAATCATCAAACTGTTTATGCACCCATTCCCAGAAAGTAGTATCCGATGTCCCCTTAAGTCTCTTCAAGCGTTCAATTCTGCCCTTTTCTTGTAAAGCCTCCGATTTTTGTGGGCAGTCTTCAACATTATTGTACCACTCATAATCTTCAAAGGTTACATCGTTTCCAACCCGTTTCATCCCAATTATACTTCCCCCATTACAGGTTCCGTCACTTTTACAATCGCAGGTCGGCCAAACACTACTCCCGTCCTTGAAAACGAAGGGTGTACAAGTGTGATTAATGTGCGCAAATTCCCATGGTTTATCCCAAACCCATGGTACTTGGTTATTCCATTCATAGTACCAGGTGTTTTTGAAATCGTCATAAGTCTTAAATCCTGGTAGATCTCCAGTAAGCACATCATCGTCGACTTGAAGAAGGTAGTTAAATTCCTTGAACTGCTTGCACAAGGGTGTCTCATAATCGAACACATCAATGTCAATCCTGAAAAGTTCTTCAATGCCCTCATTGATTGTTGAATCATGAAGTGACGACCCGTAATCGCTTTCTACTTCTTCATCATCTCCTCTCATCCAATATACCCATAATGCATCCTTAGTAGCACGATCCATGCTCTTATGGTTATTAAACTTACTAGCCAACCATTCTGAAAAATCAACATCGTGAGGATCGTGGTTAACGTCAAAGCAAACCTTTCCAATCATATTCTTTTTTATCTCCATGAACTCGTTAAATTGCTTCTTAAAACTCCGAGTCAACCATGAAGTCATAATCTCCTTGACTTCATTTGCAGGGGCAAATTCCGGACTACCATATTTGAGTTCTAGCCAATCATTGAGGGAGAGGTCTATCAATCTTACCAATCTCCCATGAAATAGTAACTCCGCCAAAGCATAATTCATGTCATTATCCTGATAGTTCTCATTCAATCCCCAGTACTGTTCGGAATAAGGCATGTAAGAGATTTGGGCATTGCCTCCACCACAGCTTTCGTTGCTTGAATCCATGTATGCAAGATAGAATTTCCCATCATCTTCTTCGATAGTAGTCCAGTTCAATCCTTCGGCTTCAATGATAGGCCATAAGAGCGACAATTCTTCTCCAGTGTACCTCACAAATACATCATAAGAGAATACCTCTTTGTCAATGTTGCATAAACGCATGAATTCCTTAAAAGCAGCTTCAAGAGGAGTCTCCCAAGAGAATAAATCTGCATCGATCATGAGTACATTGAATGAATCTGAAAACAAGCATTCCTTAGCAAGATATCCGTTAACTGACATGTCTTCCATAGCAAAATCTGTCATCCAAGGTAAAATCATCAGTAGGATTTGTTCGCTAGAAGAGAAATTAATGAATATAGAAACGGATATATGAATACAAATAGCTGATATCTGCAGACGATGCGCCGTATCCAAAAAGTTGGATACGCCGTATCTTAATACGTTAAAATTAAATCAGACTTTATTCAGAAAATAGATACGCCGCTTAGAATTTTGAATGCGCCGTATCGAATTAATTAATCAAAAATCAGCTTATCTAATTAAAATTAAATGCGTCGTATTAACGAAAGTTAATGCGCCGTATTTTCGTTACGTTTAAAAATAAATATCGATTTTTGATTCAGAAAGATGCGCCGTATCGATAAAGATCGATGCGTCGTATCTGTTTAATAATTCGCAAACTGTTTTTTAATTAAAATAATAGATACGCCGTATCTACGAAAGCAGATGCGTCATATGGCGTTAACGTTTAGAATTTTTTTTTTATCAAAAACAGATACGCCGTATCTGCTAAAGCAGATGCGTCGTATTACTTTATCGCTTAGAAAAATTTTCTTATTAAAAACAGATACGCCGTATCTTGGGGAAAAGATGCGTCGTATGGCGTTAATTAAACGCATTGTATTTTTAAAAATTAAACGCAATACGCCGTATCTGAGAGATCAGATGCGCCGTATCGTTTGATTTAGCACAGTACAACGATAGCAGAACAGAAAAATACGAAAAATAAAAACAAAAATAAAAACACACAAATAAAAATAAACACACAAAATAAAAGCAAACAAATAACACACAATACAACAAATATGCAAAATAGTACAATGATGCAATTAATCTAATAAAAAGAAAAACCTAATTAAAATACTAATCAAATTAACAGATAATAACAATTCACTCCCCGGCAGCGGCGCCAAAAACTTGATGGGCGTGCGTTGGAGTAAAGTTTTGGCAGTTTTAATGCCTACTCAAGTTTTAAATTTATATTTAGCCGACTTATCAATAACACACACACTTAACGAGCAGTGTACCCGGTCAGTATGAAGATAATGGTAAGTAGAGTGTCGATCACTAAGAGTGGAACGTATTATCTCGTTATTCTAATCAGTATTTTAATATCCTAACGCAAGAGGGTTTCAGCCTGAGAGACTGGCACGAATTGTTTGCAATTAAATAATAAAATAAACCAATACACACGAATCAGCAAGTAGCACACACGTACACAGATAGATACTTGAGACAATAAGAGGGCTGTCCTTATGATTAAGTAGATTGTCACTTGTTTTATTGATAGCTTTATATGAAGTGTATGTAGTTAACCCTTTCTCGTTGGTCCTATTCTTATCGGCGAGTAAACCCTTAATGATTACTTATGTCTAAAAGTTATTACTAAGTGATCAATTTAGTAATAACCGTGGGAGCCACATTATGTCCCGCAGTCAAATGCCCGCAAGCCACTAATAAACACAGAGGTTATCAATGCACTAATAAGTAGTAACCAAAGACATCAACATATAAACTTTAATTGATGGGAAAGCAAGTATTAAAGGGAGTGCAATCTTTCGTTGTCACATTACACAAGCCACCAATCCTGATGAATTAAAGTTTGCTAACACAATAAAACAAAACTACTTAATGAATTAAATACATGCAGCACCTTCTTACAGCTTTTGTATCTTTGATTTGGGTGTGTCTTGTGCTGCCTCCTTGACTGAATTCGTCCTTTGGTTCTTCTGTTCGGTCTTCGAAACTTATATATTGCCCTCGAAATTCGTCTGGTCTTGGGGTATTTATAGTTTCTGTCTGAGGGAAGATGCGGCGCATCTAAGGAGTAGATGCGGCGCATGTACTTAACTTCGCGTGGGGTCCAAGATTATAATATTCAGGAATATTCGTACACCGCCAGAAGATGCGGCGTAACTCCATGATTAGATGCGGCGCATGTCCTCTTGTGTCTTGGATCGTATCTGGTGATATCTTGATAGAGATGCGGCGCATGTCATGAGTGAGATGCGGCGCATCTGGAGCAGATTAGTCTTGATCTTCTTCATTTCAGTAGACTCTTCACTTTATGCATGTTTTGCTCCATTATTAGTCCAAAATCGCTAAGTTTCACCAAATGCTTGTTTTTACCTGAGAATTACAAAAGTAAACGATTAAGTATCAATCCTCAAACATAATATAGTAAAACAAGTCAATTTAATAGGATAAATGATAGTAATAAAATGTACTTATTTGAGTTCATCATATACTAAAAAGCAACTAATAAGCATATAAAACAAGAAAGTAAAGCACAAATAAGCAAAAACGCAAATTAAACTAAAAACGGGTTCTAAACGGGCTTAAAAAAACTAAAAATAAAAAATTAACCCTAGATGTGTAAATTTAATTTTGCAGTATCTTACTAAAAGTCCTAAATGACTAAAAATAATTTTAGAAAAATGAATTATATATATATTATTTTTATTTTATTTATTATGATTTAAAAACTCTTTTAAACTAAAAATAATATTAAAAATACTAAACTACAAAAAATGAAAAATTTAGGAAAAGTACTTTAAACAATTAGGAATATAGGAAAAATAAAATTGGATTGACAGCTTATCTAGATAAGCTGTGAATAAGCTAAAAAGGCAATTAAGCTAAAAGTGAAAAAGTTGGTTAAATGAATTAATGGTGCAACCCTTAACGAAAAAGTCCCAAGAGCAGAGATGGTTGTGGTGTGGTGTGTTAAATGGTTGAGGTTGATTGAGGTCAGGGTTTCGAGTCCTGCTCACCGTTGGCTTCCTAACTTCCCATTTTTATTTTTATTTTTATTTTTTACAAAAAAACTTTTTATGGAACTTTTAAAAAACTTAAAAATAAGCTATTTTAATGAAAGCAACTTTTTTATATTAAACCAAATAAGCTAGAAAATAAGCCAAACAGATTCAGCAGTACTAACTTGTGAGTTAGTACTACTATGCTAAATAGTAGGCTGCTAAGGGCTTTTTAAGCTCAATAAGCACTCTAAAAAGCTAAATAGCTTAAGAAATCTAAAACCCTAACCCTAATAAGCACTAAGGACCCCAAATAAGCTAGAAACTATAATAAAAAAAAGGACGAAGCGTGGTTGCATAATTCTAAAACTCTAAAAATCTCAACTTAATATGAGATTTTATTTTACAATAGATAATATATTTAAACAAAAAAGCGACGAAGCGTGGTTACATAATTCTGAAAACAACAAAGCGCGGTTACTTAATACTCGTATATATACAATTGTTGTAGCCAACGACGGCGTATTAAAATTGATTTTGGGTTAAACTAAGAAAAATTAATCATCTCGTATGAATATGGTAAAGGTTGAATATATGAGAGTGCTTGGGCTCAGTTGGTACCTACTATCGAAAAACTCATAGGTCTACTGGAGAGATTTTGTGGATAAAAGGTTAAGAGTTCGAGTCTCGGCTCTTGCTCACTTCAGTTGGTGCCCCATTGAGCAAGAAGAGTTGTAGGAGCTATTTATTGTGGGATGGATAATAGCTGATGCATTAGAATGTTTTCGACAATTTACACTTTTTGTGGATAAAGGTTGAATGATGACAAAAAGGCTTGCTAGTTTAAATGCTCAAATTTTATGCTTTATGCCAAAAAGTCCCATTCCGATTCTAGAATTTCCACCATCATAACTTGATTCTTACTTTTAAGCTGCTTGCAGTAAGCATAATCGATTGATCGATTATGTTGATCGATTCAATCGTCCTTGTTGCAGCTTATTTGTGTGATAGATCGATTTGGTGTATTTTGAGAATGAGGGTCGAGATACCGATCGAGTTATTTACACATATTTTGTTTTTGTTTCTTTGTATCCAAGTGAAAGTTGTGGTTTTATATAGGATAAAAAAATAAATAAAAAATTCGAATGTGTGTGTGTTTACAAGGTTGAAGATGAAGCTTTTTTTTTTTTTTTTTTTTTTTTTTTTTTTTTTTTTTGTTTTTTTTGATATTATTTGTAAAGTCTTTTATGAAAGAATGAAAAGAAAAAAAAATGTAATGTAATTAAAATTTGTTATTAGTTGAAAAAAGCTAAAAATTTATTTGAATTATTATGTAACGTTTTAATTATTAATGAAATTTAAGTTTATGTAAAAAAAAAAAAAAAAAAAAAAAATTGGATGAAGGTCGCCGTACTGGGGCACCCAATCGCCTGAAAGTCGCTAGAGAGAGAAAGCTGACGTGACAGAGAAAATGAGAGGGATTGACCCTCCTTAATGCATCCAACCTTAGTAACTTTAATCCTCATTTATCAAATGAGAGTTTCGAAGAGAAAGAAGAGTTCTTTTCTTCGTAATTCTCATTCTCATTATATGGCTCAAAAGCTTAACCAGTCTTTTCTTTTTTTCATTTCCCTTTTTGAAGTGGCTTTTATATATTTCATTTTGGTTTAGGAAAGCTCCATATATGAAATATGAATTTGGCATGTTCTCTTTTGGTCCTAAAGCTTAATTTTGTGCTTTCTGTTATATTTGCTTATTTTTATAAAAAAAATTATGCCCTTTACGTTACTTTCATGTTTTAGTTCGTGAAAACTCTATGATATACGGTGTGTCATTCACGAGCACGATATCTTTTAACGAAAATACTAATCTCATACTCCATTATCATATAACCTAGAATCATTATTTGCAACCTACAGTACTATTCATGTTGTATGGCTTTTTCCGGTTATTTCTAGCGCATGAATGATAAAATAAAGATTTTCTATGAACTCCGCAACAACATGACTACTCGTTAGTGTATATTTTTAGAAGTAGTAGAAAATTATATATTTATATAAGTCGTACGAAAATTAACAATAAGTTAGTGACAACACTAGTCTATAGTTCACCAATTGATTTACCTGCTAGACCACTCCCAATAATAACTTAGCTTTAAACTTTAACACATTGTCACGTCAGCTTTAACACATTCACCTTTAACTCAGCTTTAACACACCCAACAATAACTCAACTTTAACACACCTTAACTCACCTTTATATCAAATATTTTTTTTACACAAACTACCCTTAAAAGGGGATAAAGTGATTTTTTTTTTTACGCAGCATTAAGGTTATAACTTGGCACCTTAATGCTGCGTTAACGCAACAAGGGTCCAACAATTAACGCACCATAACGTGGGTTTAACTCACCCTTTTGTGCCCTTAACGTGCGTTTAACTCCCACCGTTGGGAGTGGTCTTAGTGGATATTAAATGAAAGCTCTTTACATGGCATATAAACTGCATTGATATTGTTTGACTGGTTTTCCTTTAGCAACTTGCCATCACGGGTAGTTTAAGGGTAAAACTACTAAAGCTATTGCTTTAGGCTCCTAATTCCTAAATATTTAAGGCTTCTAATTTTCTAACGACCTTTATGAGTATATAGTCGGTCATATATTTTATTAGCCAACATTTTGAGGTCTCGATATATAAAAAGCCACTATTACTAAAACTGTTAAAATGATCAAGGATGTTTGCTTATTTATTGTTTATTTTTTAAATTCATACTACTAAGTCCTTATTTGAGTTTAAGAAAAATGACCAGGCTCATCTTTTTATTATTACAAAATGATGAATTGAACTCATTTAATGCTACAAATTTTAATTACTTTTAGCCGATACTATAAACAAATTAAACGTTTCAAGAATCACTCATTTTTTTTTTTTTTTTTTTTTGAACGGCGATAAATAATTAAAAAGAACTAGCAAGGCGCTAGAAAATTACATAAACGATTGCAGCAAATCGTTCCAAGTAATACAAAGATTACCTCTAAATTTAATCTAAGAAAAAGAAAAAAAGACATATATAATCAATAATATCACATTTCCTCATAGAATGAGAGTTGAATGTGATACTATTTCTATAACGCTAAATGGTCCAACAAGAAGTTGCAAAAGTGACGTAAGCGCGATCCTTCAAGAATCACTCACGAATAGTGCTTTAATGAACTGAAAAGAATAACCTATTTTTCAACGAACAAACATGAAAACCAATGTTCGTTGTTTAAACACGAACAAGCCTCGTTTGTGTTGGTTTAGTTCTTTAGCCCAACTTATAGATTATCATAAAGAGAAGTGTTTTTTTTTTTTTTTTTTTTTTTAACTTTTATATTCTCATTGTGTTCTTGGTTTAATAATTGGATGTTCTATAAATCCAATGAATCGAAAAGCTAATATCAGCAAAGAGAAAAATAAAATAAAATAATTCGAAAAGACCTTATATTTGAATTTTGCTTTAGGCCTCCACAAGTCTTAAGCCACTCATGTAGCTATAGAACCAGTCACTATACCCTTGGTCTTGTGGCATTGCAAGTTTTTGTGGGATCATTTTAGAATTGACGTTCTGTCAAGAAGACTTGACGACCCCAAGCATACGGTAAGTGATAAATTAGACTTGCTTTCGATTTTAGAAATTATTCAAGAAGATAAAAAAAGACAAGCTTGAAGGAAATTAATGTTTTAATGGAGGAAGCAACTATACTTGTGTTAGACATTTGACATACAATAATAATATATTACCGTATAATTAACCATGGTAAAATATGTGCTACCGTTTTTTAATTTGTAGTATATATATATATATATATATATATATATAGGGGAGCTATATATATATATATTTTTTTTTTGGAACGGCATGTAGTAATTAAATATTTGATTATAATGTTTTAGTCGGATTGAATTCATACAGATTTGTATAAAAGTATTATGTCTGTTACATAGTGGGACATGATTGAAAAACCCATAATCAAATAGAATGAGTAATCAAATAGAATCGGTTTAGATACAAATTTCTCCAGATTTTGACTTGGCATTATCTATATATTAAAGAAATACGAATAAAGAAATGAGATCAGAACAACCTTTGAATATGAATCGAGATTAGTCACACGGTCACAACTCACAACGAGAATTCTGGGAAAAGAATTAAAGCTCAAAATTGTACGTGTTGAAAAACTATAGTTTGATAGTTTTGACTAGTCTTTTTATATCAAAGTGTATTTTTCAATACAAGTAAATAAAAAGGGTAATTGCATCTCTATGAATGTTCAAAAAAAAAAAAAAAAAAAAAAAAAAAAATGCATCTCTATGTTTTTTACTTGTCACATTTTCTAACTTTGGGTAGCGTATTAATTTTATTTTAAATATTTTTTAATTATTTTATTTTTTTATTTTATTATTATTATTATTATTATTATTTTATATCCTAATTTTGAATTTCGTCTTCTTGGTGTATCATAGACCAATTGTGTGTACCACTTGACCTATTATACCCTTACCATTTACACGCTCATATTAATCGGGGTAGGGGTACAAGGTTAAAAAAAAGATACACAAAATTGGTCTATAATAACTAAGATGACGAAATTCAAAATTATGATACCAATAAGAAAATATTTTAATACGCGACACAAAGTTAAAAAACATGACAAGTAAAAAGTTAATTACATACTGCTATAAACCATGAAGAAATAAATATAAAGGTGAATTCTAAATGTTATATAAAATATATCTATCAAAATCAACTTAATTTAAACAAAAAAGCGACGAAGCGTGGTTACATAATTCTGAAAACAACAAAGCGCGGTTACAAAATACTCGTATATATACAATTGTTGTAGCCAAAGACGGCGTATTAAAATTGATTTTAGCCCTACTTATAGATTATCATAAAGAGAAGGCTCTTTTTTTTTCTTCCAATAAACTCTTATATTCTCATTGTGTTCTTGGTTTAATAATTGGATGTTCTATAAATCCAATGAATTGAAAAGCTAATATAAGCAAAGAGAAAAGTAAAATAAAAAATTTCGAAAAGACCTTATATTTGAATTTTGCTTTAGGCCTCCACAAGTCTTGAGCCGCCCTGCTTGTCTTGTGGCATTGCAAGTTTTTGTGGGATCATTTTAGAATTGACGTTCTGTCAAGAAGACTTGACGACCCCAAGCATACGTTGGTCTAGTGGTTGGCGTTTACTTATGAAAATAGATATTTAGGGAGGTGGTTGCATACATCTTGGTTAGTCAAACACTATAGGCTATCTTAATCAAGCAAGTAAGAAGACTTGATGACCCCAAGCATACGGTATAGTAACCAAGCATACGGTATAGTTCATAATTATCTTTGGTGTTAACTTATGGTATAGTAAGAAGACTTGATCGACGACCCCAAGCATACGGTATGGTATAGTAAGTGATAAATTAGACTTGCTTTCGATTTTAGAAATTATTCAAGAAGGAAAAAAAAAAGACAAGCTTGAAGGAATTGTTTTAATGGAGGAAGCAACTATACTTGTGTTAGACATTTGACATACAATAATATATTACCGTATAACCATGGTAATATATGTGGTATCGTTTTTTAATTTGTAGTATTTAAATATCTGGTTGTAAGGTTTTAGCGTAACCTTTTTTATATTATCTACGTGAGTCAGAGAGCAAACATGGTATCCTTAGTTTAGTCGCATTGAATTCATACAGATTTGTATAAAAGTATTCTGTCTGTTACATTTATCTTTTTTTTTTGGAAGGTGACTTTCAATTTTTGGTTTAGAGAGTCACACCTGCCATAAGGCAGGCCCTCATCCACCACATACCCAGACTATGTTGTCTTAACCGGATCCACGCTGGCGTAGTGGGGATTCAACGACTTCCGCCCGGAAACCGTACTGCCTCCACACGAGAATGTAGGAGGTTGATATTAGAGAGAATATTGATTATTATTGCTTGAAGATTAATGCCAAACCATGGGCTACATATAGGAGGATTACATAAGCTATTTTGGGTAAACCCCATAAATCATGCTAATTGACAACTAATCACAACTAATGATAGCTAATAGTCTAACACTCCCCCGCAGTTCGAGCGGCGAAATCGCGAAAGCTCGAACTGGAAGAAAAACTAATAAAGCAAAATAAAACAATAAACCAAAGTAAAACAGGATAACCCAGTCGTCTCGGGAATAAGAACCCTTGATTCGACACAAACAAAAGTCGTCTCGGGAATTGATACCCTAGATTCGACACCAACAAAAGTCGTCTCGGGAATTGATACCCTAGATTCGACACCAACAAAAGTCGTCTCGGGAATTGATACCCTAGATTCGACATAAACAAACAATTAAATAACTATAACTTGAGACGAAAGTTGGTTCTAAAGCTTCAACCCCCAAAGAACCTTCCGAACAAACAGGGCGTGTTTTCCCTACACAAAAACATAAAGATCCGGACTATTTTTTTTTTCTTTTTATTTTTTTTTATTTTTTTTTTTATATCCGAAAAACATAAATGGGGTACATCATATTCCCACTTCCATATTATCCATCATATTCCCACTGCCATTAGATAAATAAAAGATAAAGACAACCCACCATCACCATTTTAATAATAATAACAGACCATCTTCGTCTTTAATAATGAACCAACCACACCCTTTTTACTCTCCTTCCTTCTATCACCATGACTGGATCGGCCACCTGCTACTGTCCTCTAATCAGATAAGCATTCAACTTTTAATCACCATCATCTTCTACAATCACTCCGAAAGGTGTTCCTGCGCGAACAACAATCGTGACAAGATGTGTGGATTTGTGACCTTAGCACAAATCACCAACACAAAATAAGGAGAAAACAATAAATCAAAAGAAGCAAAGATGATCGAGGAGGTGTTGAACGATCGATTGGGAAAGAAGGTGCGAAGCAGTAGGGACGAAGCAGTAGGGAGGGTGAGGGGTGACGATCTTTTTAGTGGGTTTATGATTCAGATATAAGCGGAGGAGAAATCTTGAACCATATGAAAATATAATCAAAGTTATGAAAATAACTTGTTATTTGAAAAGGAAAAATGACAGATTAAGTTTTAAAGGGAGCCCTCCGTACCTCCGGCATGTAGCCGGCGGCCGGAGGCGGCGGCGGAAGCTTTTAGGTTTAGGGTTTGGAAGGAGGACCGATTAGGCCTGATACCATGGGCTACATATAGGAGGATTACATAAGCTATTTTGGGTAAACCCCATAAATCATGCTAATTGACAACTAATCACAACTAATGATAGCTAATAGTCTAACAGAGAATACTCGCTGGAGTAACAGCCGGATGAAAACCGGGGCCGGCTCGGATTCAAGTCTCCGCAACAATGGCTCAAAGACTCTCCTCTTCATTGCCTGATAACAACAGCGCATGTGGCCCGCTCCCATGTGAGAACTTCCCGGTTGGTCACCCAACCGGGCTGCTCCCTCATTAACCCCACATACCACTTACCACTAGACCACATGGCCGTTGTTTCGAAATCGTTCATTAAATGGGCGCCTAGTGGGACATGATTGAAAAACCCATAATCAAATAGAATCGGTTAAGGCTATGGGCATTATCTATATATATTAAGGCTATGCTTGGCGCGGAGTTTTTTAGAGAACTTTTTGGGGCGATAAGTGGTGAGTAATGAGTTTTTTATTTTTATTGTTCATTTGGCGAAGGAGCGATGAACTTTGCGATTTTTTAGGAATGCTCAATTTTCCTATGCTTCTTTAAGAAGCTGTGAGTGGTGGGCTGTGAGCGGTGGCTACTGCTCACAGCTCACTGCTACTTTTACCAAACACACCCTAAAGAAATACGAATAAAGAAATGAGATCAAAACAACCTTTGAATATGAATCGAGATTAGTCACACGGTCACAACTCACAACGAGAATTCTGGGAAAAGAATTAAAGTTCAAAATTGTACGTGTTGAAAAACTATAGTTTGATAGTTTGGACTAGTCTTTTTATATCAAAGTGTATTTTTCAATACAAGTAAATAAAAAGGGTAATTTGCATCTCTATGTTTCTTAATTCAATGTAGGGGAAAAAGAAAGGTGGGAGTATCAAATTATCTACTCTTCTCTTCTCTTCCTTCTTAATCCTCTCAAAAGTGAGGTAGATTTTACAGTAAAAATGACTTAAATCTTCCTTTTAGTTTCTTCATCTTCTTTTTATTTCTTTTTCTAAAAAATATATTGAGAGCACAATTTTTTTCCAATAACTTTTTTTTTTTTTTTCTTTTCTCTCTCTTATAAATCGTTAATCTTAAGAACGCAAATGTAAAATACCATAACACCTCACACTATAAGTCCACTGAGAACATTTAAAGAGGAGGCATTCTTTCCCAATGCTAATTAAGTTTAAAAAAAAAGAAAAAGAAAAAAAAAGGCAAAAAAAAAAAAAAAAAAAAAAAAAAGGCAAAAAAGAAAGAAATTAAACAAAAAAGAGCAGCAAAATATATATTCAGTAATCAACTAGTGAGAACAATCTAGCGTTGGGAAATCAATAAGGTTGAGGCATAAGAAATCATATAGCAGGGTAAGTGTGTAAACTAATTCGACAATGTTATAGTTCAGTTCGAGCTCGGCTCCATAGCTCGACGAGCCTTCATGAGATAAGCTCGAACTCAGTTCGAGATAGTTTAAATTCAACCCGAGCTCGGCTCGAAAAACTCAATTTATTTGTAATGATGTGTTTTTAAACAAAATAAAATTAAAATATACTAGTATATAAGATTGAATTCGGTTGAAGCGCAGCTAAAAAACTCGACACCTTCATAAATATGTACTTACACTCCGTTTGGTTTATAAGTGGGGTTGTATTAGGATTTGGATTTGAAGTAGGTTTAGGTGAAAGAAATTATATTTTAATTAAATATATTTTATAATATACTTTAAATAAAAATATTACTCCCTCCGTCTCAAAATTATTGTTAGGAGATAAGAATCACAAAGTTTAATAAAAGTGGGGCCACTTTTATTTTCAACCACTCAAAGAGAATATTCTCATACTATATTCTCTAGTTTTTACTTAAAATTAAAGTTGACAATTATTTTAAGACATCCCAAAATGGAAAAATTGACAGTAATATTGAGACGGAGGGAGTATGTAATAGTAAAAGAGACCAAAAAAAATGTAAAAAATATAATAGAGGTCCAACATGTATAGAGAGAGAAAAAAATATAACCCACAAAAATCTCACGCCCAAGCAAAACCTATCAAAATGGTCGGCTATCATTTTTGAATCGCACAGTGATTCTTTTATACAAAAGAAAGAACCAAACATTTAATAATTGTCTTTTCAACTCAAACTCAAACAAAGGTGGCATAACAAACAGCTCCTTAGTGTATTTAACCATGGGCGGCTCTTGGGTGAGCCGGGGAGGCCAACCGGCTATGGCCCGTTTTATGCGAGGGCACATTTAAAAAAAAAAAAAAAAAAAATCCTATATATATATATATATATATATATATATATATATATATATATATATATATATATATATATATATATATATATATATATATATAGTGAAGGGTTATTTTCAGAACCAAAAAAAGGTACAGAACTGCGAGAACCGATCCTAGCCTTTGATCAAAATAATCTATGGACCTAAATGAAATGGCATTATGGTAAATAAAAAGAATTTCGTTTGATTATTTTAATTAAATTTAAGGGCAATTATGGAATTTCGCCAAACATCAACCACCACAAAGTAAGGAGAAGTTACAAATATATTTCCACATTGCACTCATGAGGAACCCTAAAAAAAGAATGCAGCCGCCGCTTAATTTCTGGAATCCCTCTCTCACTTTCCCACTCAAACCTCTCTATCGACCTTAATCTTAAAGTGAGCCATCAGTACCATACATCCTCCAGTTTGGATCTGATTGAGAAACCATACATCGAAGAAACATTAATAAAAATATCCACAACAACGTGAAGGAAGTAAGGATTTCACATTAATATGGTTTGAGTTTGCAGATCTAGAGGTCAGTGCGTTGATTATTCCATCCATGTGGATTTATTCTGGTTTTTCATTTTGTTGAACCAAACTGATTTGTGGTATTATGTTGATATATCGATTTAGATGGTTATTTTGGTTTGTTATGTTTTTGTGGTAAATACTTTGTTTTTATAAGTAAGATTCGAGTCATATCAGTTTAAAACCTATTGTGATGAACAATCTCCAACAAAGATGTGTTTTGTGATAAGTATTAAAAATATAAGAAAGAAATGAGCATATGTTTTTAATGAAAAAAATTGAAGTGAAGATATCACTCCTGTTAATACCATTCACATTATAAATACCAAATGACAGAGTTCTTAACTTCTTAAAATCACATCCGTTATTTACTTGATGTCATTTTATTTCTTTATTAGCTATTCATTTTATTTCTTCCTTTGTTGTTATTAATCTTGTTGATTGATTGATTGATATAGATCTAATGAGATATGATGAAATAAGCATATTATATGTGCGTATTTCATAAGATGGTATTGTAATATGCCATTTTTGCTTTTTATACAGTTTCTGGTATTGTAACATACCTAAGTTTTGAGAATACATGTGTTTTGAGATAGGATTTTTGACGGGTTGTTAAAAATATACATTTGTTTAAAAATACATGTGTTTTGGTGTGAGGTATACATGTGTTTTGCGAAAGGATTTGTATGATTCAGTTGCTCTGAGGTAGGATTAGGATGACTAGTTTTAAAATACATGTATTATTAAAAATAATCATATGAGTCAGTTGCGTTTGTGTCTAAATAGAAAATTGGTTAAATATTTAATTGTGATACAGTTGTTCAGAGGTAGGATTATGATATTTAGTATTATAATACATATGTTTTGCTTTGAAAAAGTCAAAGTTGTGTTTGAGAGTGCATATGTGTTTTTACAGTTTCGGAGTTTGGATGTATTGAAAGTGCATATATGTTTTTAGTTATGATATAAGGATGTGTTTAGTTCTGATTTAAGGGTGCACTTGTGTTTTGTGTTTTAAGGTTTTACTCATTTCTCAAAGAAGTCAAGAATGTGGTTTTGTGTGCACAAGTCCGAAATACATAGTGCATATGTGTTTTGTTAATTTTTATGATTAAATAATTCATTTATTACATGTGTAGATTTCATGGGTTCTTGAACCAGGCGAGGAATACATGTGCACGCCAAAAAGATGAACCAACTGTTAAAGACATTGGATTATGCACATGTGCACGCTTCATATATTTGTAATAAAATTGAATACAAGTGTAAACAAATGGATGTTTGTGATAAAACTAAATATCATATCACTAGAGTAATACAATTTGTAAATTTTGAAATTGCGTAAATCTATTGTTAAAGTTTTGTTGTTTGTATTTTTATTTATGTTATATTACTTAAAGATACATGTGCATATACAAAACACCTATGCATAAACGAAAAATACAATTGTCATAATATAGTTAGTTGTTAACCTTCTTTTTTACAAAACACATGTGCACATAATGTATTTCCAAAAAAAAAAAAAAAAAAAAAAAAAAAAAAAAAAATCCTAAAATTTAGGAACTAAAAAACGTTTTATATTAAAAAAAATTCAAAAAGAAATTAAAATTTGTAATTTTACTATTATACCCTTTTAAATTAAATAATAAAAATAAATATTCAAAAAAATCTGATTGGTTGATGCTGGTTCTCGAAGTTCTGTACTTTTTTTGGTTCTGAAAATAACCCTTCCCTATATATATATATATTATATGTATTTTTTTAAATAGGTATAAAACATTTAAACTTTGGGCCCAATTAAATTCTAATCTTATAACTAAACCTATAACCCATAATAAATTTATAAGCCCAATAAGGGGTCTAAGGGGCATATTTTTTAACGGCTCGGATATGGCACGTAAATCCTCAGAGACGCCTTTGTATTTAACATATAAAACCTTAAAATATGCATTATATATATATATATATATATATATACACACACACAAAAACATACATGTCACTTAAAAGCTAACATTCCGGCCTCATTTTTTAGGTTCAAGCTCAAGACTTCGTAAACTCGGCTCCAATGAGTTCGAGTCGATTTTGAACTCGAATTAATCAACAAAAGCTTGACTTATTACGCTTCTGCGGCAGGCGTGCATAGGATTTGAGTGATTTTATTTTACACCACACTTTACTTTTTGCACTAAAACATAGGAGATCAAATCAACAAAATATATCAAAATTGCACTTTCAGTCCAAAATTCAAAATTCGTGATATATCAGTCCAATATGCTTACGTGGCTTCCACTTTCAGTCCAAATTTCAAACATGGTTCCACTTTTGGTCCAAATCGCTAACGGAGTTAGTTTAGTCCGTTAAATCTAATTGTAAAGTTGCAACATTAGTCCTTTAACCTAACGGTCGTTTGCAACGTTCGTCCTTTATACCAAATATCGTTTGCAATGTTTGCACCGTTAGTCCTTTCAGTTAGTTAGTTTAAAAAAAAAAAAAAAAAATTAAATCGAAAAAAATTAGAAAAAAATCTAAAAAAATGATTTTTTTTTTCCAAAAAAAATATTTAAAAAAAAAATTTCTAATAAAATTTTTTCTTAAAAAAGTCGAAAAATATTATAAAAAAAAAAAATTTGAAAAAAAAATAATTTGAAAAAAAAATTCTAATAAAAAATTTTCTTAGAAAATTCGAAAAAAATTCTAAAAAAAAAAATTTTGACGAAAAAATTTTTTCCAAAAAATTCGTCAAAAATTTTTTAAATTTTTTTTTAGAACATATATATTTCAAAAAAAAATTTTAGAACATATATATTTCAAAAAATTTTAAGAAAAAAATTTTTATTAGAAATTTTAAGAAAAAATTTTATCGTCAAATTTTTTTTTTTTTAGAATTTTTTTCAACTTTTTTAAGAAAAAATTTTATTCGAAAATTTTTTTTTTCAAATTTTTTTTTTGGAAAAAAAAATTTCGTCAAATTTTTTTGTTTTTAGAATTTTTTCGACTTTTTAAGTGGTGGTGGGTGGTGGCGGTGTTAAGTGGTGGTGGGTGGTGGCGGTGTTTTAGTGTGGGTTGGTGGTGGGGTGTTAGGTGGTGGTGTTGGGTGGTGCGGGTGTTAAGTGGTGGTGGGTGGTGGCGGTGTTAGTGGTGGTGGGTGGTGGCGGTGTAAGTGTGGGGGTGGTGGCGGTGTTAAGTGGTGGTGGGTGGTGGCGGCGTTAAGTGGTGGTGGGGTGGTGTTGGGTGGTGGTGGTGTGCGGTGTGGGTTAAGTGGTGGTGGTGTGGTGTTGGTGGTGGTGGTGGCGGTGTTAAGGTGGTGGTGGGTGGTGGGGCGGTGTTAAGTGGTGGGGGTGGTGGCGGTGTTAAGTGGTGCGGTGGTGGTGTTAGGTGGTGGTGGTGTTGGGTGGTGGTTGGGTGTGTGGGTGTTAGGTGGTGGTGGTGTTGGGTGGTGGTGGTGGCGGTGTTTAGGTGGTGGTGGTGTTGGGTGGTGGTGGTGGCGGTGTTAGGTGGTGGTGGTGTTAAGTGGTGGTGGGTGGTGGCGGTGTTAAGTGGTGGTTAAAGGACTAACGGTGCAAACATTGAAAGGACTAACGGTGCAAACATTGCAAACGATATTTGGTATAAAGGACGAACGTTGCAAACGACCGTTAGGTTAAAGGACTAATGTTGCAACTACTTAACGACTAAACTAACTCAGTTAGAAAATTGGACTGAAAGTGGAAGCCACGTGTACTTTTGGACTAAAATCAATCATTTTTTGAATTTTGGACCAAAAGTGAAATATTGGTACAACCACAAGGACCAAAAATGTAGTTAACTCAAATATATATATAACTTGAGGCTAAATTGTAACTAGCTAGAGGAGTAGCTATTGTGGGAGGCTAGCACGGGCTAGCTTTTGGAACCAGTACAAAGGGATTGTCATGTTTGCGAATTGCAATCTACCAATTGGGCTTTTGGCTTCTTTGTTCTCAAAATCAGTTACAATTATTATATACTAGGGGTGTTCATCGGTTCGGTTCTCGGTTAATTGGTTTATTCGGTTCGGGTTGTTCGGTTAAAAAAATTTTTTGATTCATAACCGAAAACCGAACCGAACCGAAAATATTTGTGACCGAACCGAACCGAGAACCGAACCGAAGTTCGGTTCGGTTATGGGTCAAAACCGAAAACCGAAATTTTGTACTTGAATATTGAACAACATTTATATTTGCTCTAATATTGAACCATAACAGTCTTGCATACACATATTGATATGTATGTCAAATGATTAAACCTAGAGAATAGAACATACATCATCCAGATACATATCCAGATACATAAACTTTCCTAAGAAATAACTAATCATAGTACATGACCCCATGACGGTATGCCAAAATATATGCAAAACGACATACCTAGACAAGTTTTAACATCTATTGAACACAAAATACCCTAACATCATAGGACCTAGGGTTAGTCAAGTTATATTTTTTTAATTAATATATAAAAAATATTAAATATTAATTATAATTTGGTTTTCGGTTCGGTTCGGTTGTCAATATGCTAAACCCATAACCGAACCATAAACCGATTAAAATGTTCGGTTCGGTTCGGTTTTTACCAATTCGGTTCGGTTAAGAATTCGGTTCGGTTATTTTCGGTTCGGTTCGGTTTCGGTTTTCAGTTACTGCGGATATTACCCGATCCATGAACACCCCTATTATATACTACGTATTTGTTTTGATGGAATCACAACAAAACGATACCGTTGGTTACGCGTAATGTATATATTTGAGTATAATAAGATCCGCACTTTTGCAAATGTAATATTTATGCCATATAATTTTTCTAATATATTAGCCATACGTTGCGAGATTTTTGAAAATCTTGGGAATTTTCTAATTTCTTTTTTAATTTGTGCGGTATCCTTATTATTTCCGTGAGTTTTTTTTTTTTTTTTTTTTTTTTTTTTTTTTTTTTTTTTTAATTTTACCATCATTTTTTGGCTTTTAATAACATGGTTTGTCAATAAATGTAAGAAAAAAGTGTTACTAAATAAATTCTTACAGAACCCAACAAAATAAATTGAAAAACACAAATTGTGTGCTAACTACGAGCTGTGCAGAAAGGTTATAACCCAAAAAGAAAAATAAGTTTGCTAAAGGTCCCTTGCCGTGGCCCATACTATAAGTTTTGGATTTGTTTGGGCTACATGTGATGGTGTAGTAGGTTGGATTCGGGAGAGGAGAGTTGTTATGGATTAAAGTGTGGGTAAGAGGTGACAGGTTAAGAAACTCATAAGAGAGGGGCTGGGGGTTGAGGTTAGGAGTAGAGCCGTAAGGGAATTGGTTTTCGCTGAACGTAACATGTCGAAAAAGTATGATTTTGTTGGTGGAAAGGTTAAGGCATCGGTGTCCGCTGTGGTAGGCAGGATATCCCAAAAAAAATGCACGTTGTGGCTCGAGGGGCTAATTTATTAGGTGAATCAAGGCATGGGTAGCAAAGGCGTCCAAATATACGAAGACGAGAATAATTGGGTTCATTTTGGAATAATTTTGTACATGGTATGTCGTTGTTAATTGTGGTTGAGGGAAGTATGTTAAGAAGGTAGACGACCATATGAAGTGCCTCGACCCAAAATGTAGGCGAAAGGTGGGCTTGGAAAAGCAAGGTACGTATGATATTGTTAATAGTTCTAATCATCCGCCCGACTTCCCGTTTTGTTGTGAATCTATGAGACAAGAAAAACGAAATTGAATTCCTTTTTTCTTAAAAAGAAGAAGTTTGGTGTTATCAAACTCACCATCATGGTCGCATTGAAAAACTTTAATTTCACATTTAAATTGGTTTTTTGACATAAGGACGAAAATGTAGAAACTTTTGAAACACATCAAATTTATGACGTAATGGGTAAATCCATAAATAATGAAAAAGTGATCAAGAAACATCACATAATATTTAAAACCGCCATCACTAACAATAGGAGAAGCCCAAATATCAGAAATACTAATTTCAAAACAAGAAGAAACACGAGTACCGGAACTGACAAATGGAAGCTTCACATGTTTACAAAGTTGGCAAGCATGACAAATATAAAACTTCTCTTTGTTACATGGAATGAAATTAAAAGAAATAAGAGATCGTATCACTTCTGCACGGGAGTGCCCGAGACATTAATGCCACGGACTGATAGAATTCAATGCATTAGGTATTGGGGATGACTTGGTAACAGGGTAGAGGTCTTCCAAACTGTCACATCTGAGGAGGATATGACGAGTCAAGAAATCTTTTATAGAGAAACCAAATTCATCAAGTTCAACAATACATTTATTATCCTTAGTAAAGTGACGCACATAAATAAGATTTTTAATTATGTTAGGAGTGACAAGTACAATACAAAGATACAAAGGAAGATTACGGTTAAGTGTTGTTGTGGTCCAGTTAGGTGTTATGTTCGTGTTACCAGTTCCCATTGAACATGACGTTCTAGTCATCTAGTGTGTCGAGTAAGTGTTGTAGAATTATTTTTCCCAGCCTTAAGACGATTATCATGAAGTAACTTGCACCAATCACCAAATCTACAGGTGTCTCTTGAAAAGTGGAAACACAGTTAAAGAGTGGGTTGTGTATTTGGTTCTTTTTGGACATTAGAAGATGAATTAAGTCCATTACGGTTGCCGCTAGGATTATTGCCATTAGGTGCCAATAAAATACTTGGGTATGAGGGTGATGAGTCAATTTTGTGTTTTGTTTGTATAACTATCATCTTTTAATTCGGTTTCTTCCAACAATAACATATTTCTAGCGGTAGCAAAAGTTGAAAGCGATTTGGTATGACGAATAATCTTAGCAATTGGCTTATAACGACTATCTAAACCATTTAGCGCATAAATGACAAGGTTTTTGTCCTTAACCGTACCAGCCAAAATTTTTAAACGGTTCGCCAAAGAATGAATTTTAGAGAAATAGTCATTAATGGAGAGATTTCCTAGTTTGACGGATCGGAGTTGGTTGTCAATGGTAATGGCCCTGGCATTTTCATTATGGTGAAAGAGATCCTTTAAATGATCATATAGATCCTTAGTATTACCCGGTGTGGACACGACTTGATCTTGAAGAGATTCCGTGCATGTGCCCCGGATCCACATCCTGATGAGATCATCGATCCTATCGCAATCTGGATCATAGTAGATGTGCTAGGGCGCATCCTCAATTTTGTTTTTGAGGCCAAGACTTCCAAGATGAATCTTGGAAAAGGAACTCCATGAATTGTAGTTCAATTTTTCAAGACTTAGTTTAACCAGAACATTATTGGTGATGCTTGTGACTCCAAAAGGGAGAAGTTTATCACAGGGGGTGGAGGATTATGAGGGATTTTATCATGTTCATTAACCATGAGAATTATATGTGATACAAAAAGAAGAAGAAGAAGAAATATGGTTTGTAAGGGATGAAAAGTTTACAGACGTGAGTTGTAGGAAGGAGGGTTTTGGGACGAGATTTGGAATGATTTTAGGAGAAAAATTATCTTGCTCTAATTTCCATATGACTTTTTTTTTAATTTGCTTAGCTTTTTATTAAAACAATAAAGACCTTATGCATAATAATGATCGACTAATACATACATCGGTAGAATTTGTGTGTTTTTTGGTACAATATATTTACCTAGTTTAGACCCGTTCTCAGTTTTGTGAGGTATAGGCACATACTTTTGAAGCAACAATTTGGTGATTGCTCATTCTCTTATGTTTGAATTCGTTTCAATCGCTGTTAAAAAGATATCTTGTCCGATTAAAAAATATTGTCACTCAACGCTTTTCGTTATGCATGTGCGACCAATGGATTTTCTATTTAAAATAATGGTTTGAAATGACATGTTTCATGAAACACCCCAATTTTTTTTTTGTTTTTAAAAAGACGTACCCGCCATGTTTTTTTTTTGTTTTTTTTTTTTTTTTTTTTTTTTTTTTTTTTTTAAAAAAAAAAAGACATACCCTCCACGCTTTTCACTTTTTATAATACTGAACTTATCTAATATTTCAAATATGTAAAACTTGAATACTAACTTCATTTAATATAACATGAATGTACAAATATATAAATTCCTTTCAAAACACACAGAAGCGGTTTTACACAAAATATAGTTGTTAACCCAATCACCCTTTTTGACCTATTTACATACTTTGTAACTGACGTTTCATTATTAAATCATATAGAATTTCTTGACTTAAAACATTTGATATAACCAAAATAACATTTCTTTAGAAAGACACAGGGGGTTTAACTTGTCTAGCATGGTTCTCAAGACTTACTCGTCTTCTAATAGAAACCCAACGAGTATTATTCACTTCCACTTCTAGAATTTAGATACACCTTATATTAACCTTGCCACTTGAGAACCTACAAAACATTTATCTAACTAAAATGTAATAATAAGTGGTAATAATCTAATATAACATAACCACCATTTAACCTCTTAACTTTTAAAACCATAACCATTTCTAGAATAACTTTATGAAACCCATTTTAAACGATATTAATCTTTATTCTTCACAAGTAGTGAACATTTACCACAACTCACATTTCCACCTTATAATACTTACCCCCAAAGGGTCTTATCCGATCCCCTCAAAGGTTCGATCACTTACCCCGAAGGGTGCTTACTAATTACCCGAAAGATACTATTCCACATAAACCTTCATAACTTTCATAATTAACTATCAACATACTTTTGCACACTTTAACATACTATCTTAACACAATTCAAGCACACTCAATTTATACACACCTTCCATAAACCATTAACGACATACCGACATATAAACCATACGCTTTACTATGCTCTAGCATGTAAGGCTTTACATGTTTATACACATAACATCATACTATTATCACATTTGTTTATACGATTAATATGTTTTATCGTAAATTACGAAAAGGTTTATGCTACTGAACTAAATGTTTCTATGCCCCTGATATACTTAGGATACCTTAAAATAAGCTTAGCATGCAACTCCATATCAAATTTGAACTCAAAACATGACTTTACACAAAAAGTCTACACAAAGTGCATAACCAAATTTGAACCGCTGTCACTAAATTAGTAATCTAGAATACTTCTGTTTAAAACCAGCTTCAGGAAATTGCTTCATAAGAAAGTAGACAAAAATACCTTTCCAAAGGTATATGACACACCTTAAACCGAAGTACGGTTGATTTTATATGAATTTTGCAAAACGGCCTAAATCTAAATCACAAAGTGCATAACAAATCTGACCTGTTGTTACTTATCAAGTATGCTGATAGACTTTTACTTCACACATGATTTTATATGATAGACGTCAATACCTTGCCATCGATATTTCGTACACATGATTTTATATGATTTTTGCAAAACGACCCAAAAATCTGGAAATTAGCTTGATGTGACGCATTAACGTTTTAGACTCAAAAACAACTCTTTTGATAATTCTTTTGATAGCAAAACTTATTTACCAACATGTTAAACCATGCCAACAATTAAGAAATTGTACTTGTTGATTCTAACATCAAATCACAACCCTTAAACTTTCATCCAAACACTCCTTAAGAATGTAATCATAGACATACATATATGCACCTCAACTTCATTACTCAAAACAAATTAATTATGTTTATGGTGATTTCATTATCTTTTAAACAAATAACTTTATTTACCCAAAACCCCCCAAAATAGTTAAATTAAAAGATTCTTACATTTAGGTTATTGTTTATAATCACTAAACACTTGATAGGAAGTGTTTATCTTTACTTAGGGCCCGCTTGGTTCAGTAGAGAGGAATGCAAAGGGAAAAGGAAAGGGAAAGGGAATGCAAAAGAATGGGTGATGGTGGGTAATCATTACCTTACCCCTCAATTTACTCTATAATGGTTGATTACCCAGTACTGAGTAATCATTATATTCCTTGACACCTACCAAACATCATCAATCAATCCTTTCCTATTCCCCACCACCCCTATCCCCCAGCCAAGCCCCTTATTCTTTCCAATTCTTGAATTAATTACCCTAGCTAGCTTCCTTCCTCCTCATGTTCAACACCAATGCACCAACAATTTTACTTAGTTCTAATCATCAAAGCTCATCAAAATCTATTATTTCTTCCTTAATTTCATCATTCCATCACCCACACACATACACCTCTTAATGAGTGAAGTTTCTAGTCATCTCCTACAGTCCTACCTAAAAAATCTGATTATAGACGAAAGTACACTATTAGTCCTTCTAGTTTCAGTTTGTGACAATTTATACCCCAAGTCCATTAAGTATATCATCTTCGTCCTTTGACTCTTAGTTTTGACTTTCAACACTATATTGATTGATTAACCAATTACATTCTACTCATATAAGTTCAAACATTAACTATAAAATATTATAGTCAAACTATATTTTCAGTTTTGGAGTGTAACATTTCAAAATTTTTAAATGATTATAGTAACGTATTCCCTAAAATTTTCACTAAATTATTGTTTCCATTATAATCACGGATATATATTATCGTATGTATTGTTTGATTTGTAGCTAGCTATTCCATACGTGATTAAGTTTTTCATAATACCCCGTTACCTAAATAATCCATCTACATAGTGGTTTTACAAAACTAAACTTTTTTCCTATGTTTTACACAAATGAACCAAATATGTCACATCACACTTTCAATCGCCCAACCCATTTACTCGCCCAAAAATAAAACGTCCGAACTAAACTTTGTTGTTATGCTTTTCTAGAAATTAAACGTCTGTATCTCCTTTACTCGCCCAAACATTAGCCCATTAAAACACTCACACATTAATTCTTGATCTTCCTCCATAACTCACACAATTCTTCATTTAAAGTACTCCCCCATCGCCTCATTTCACTTTTGTGAAAGAAAAATGATTGTGATGCCTAAAATTTACACCTAAAATTAAAATTAAAGATGTGATTGATGCATTTGAAAAATTAATTGGGAAAGGATGAAATAGAAAAAATGTATCATATTTTCAAAAAATAAATGGAGTAGGTCTATTATTATGCCATGTTCAAAAAAAAAAAAAAAAAAGTCTATTATTATGCCTCATTGTTAGGCTTATATATCATCGCTCTTCGTAAAAAACACATTCAATTCTTCATCTATAACATTCAATTCTGCATTTGAACTACGTAAGCCTATTATAGTATTTTGTTGAAATCCTACGTACGCTTTCGAACAATGTACAAAAGTCAAGAACTACATTCGACTAGCATTCATCAACTTGCCTAGCATTCGCCTACTTAAACATTCCTATCGCCTGGCATTGCCTTTACAACTCGCCTAGCATTCGTGTGAAAAAAAGATAAAAACGTATAACCCCCCTTTACAACTCGCATAGCATTCGCCTACTTAAAAAATCCTGTCACCTAGCATAACTCTCCTAGCATTTGCCTTTAAACATTCCTATCGCCTAACTAATAAGTCGCGCGTTTGCTAATTCCTATCGCCTAGCACTCCTATCGCCTAGCAGTGGCATGTTAAAAGTCCTCGCCTAGAATTCGCTATGCACTCGCCTAGCATATCGCCTAGCATTCGCGTGTCAAATTTCAATAAATTCATTCGCCTATAAGTTCGCCTAGAGACACGTGTATTGTTAAAATGTGATCTAGTAATCAATCTAACGGGTAGTATTTAAAGTTCATTTTGGAAAAAAGTATATGCGAGGTCCAAATTTGTAAAGTACTAATAGAAATTGGCCATTTAAAAAACTTTCTCTTTTCATAATTGATTCACGCTTTATTAAGTTCAAACAGTGACAGATGCAAAATCATATTTGAAAAGATGAACATCAAAATATGAAATCTTGGCATTAGGATAACCAATTATTTTTGTAGATACAAACACGTACTTGTAACTCTACAACTATTTGTAGCAAACACTTAAAATATACTATAACTTATGATATAACTATAAGCGTTATGAGATATACAACTCAAAACCTTTGAGTGCAGTGGCCGGAGAAGATCAAAGAAAGTGAGCTCAGAGTGACAACCATGTCTTTTTTATCCTACAAGGAGCTTATAATGTGGTTGGTATCTCATATGGAAACTGTGGTTCTGGTTATAGTTCGTGGTCTAATCAGTCATGTCGCTGCGGGTCCAAGTTGGAAGTGTATCACTGTGTGTTTGTCTTATAACGTTTCATGCATGTTTATGGTGTGATGAGTCATGAGTCACAGCTTTGGCCAAAAAAAAAAAAAAAAAAAAAGATAGCCATCTTAGGATACACACAGTAAGCCATGAAGGATCGATCAATCTCTCAATCTATGTCGATCGTCCCTTTTGTGGACAATCGATCAATCGAGTGTGTTGGGCGACAGTGGCGGAGCCGTGATTAAATGGGGCATCGACCGATAAATTTTTTAATATAACCTGAACAAATCGGGCCGGGTTTAGTTAATGGCAACAAAAGTTTTCTTTTCATGCATGTAATTACCCTAGCTAGCTTCCTTCCTCCTCATGTTCAACACCAATGCACCAACAATTTTACTTAGTTCTAATCATCAAAGCTCATCAAAATCTATTATTTCTTCCTTAATTTCATCATTCCATCACCCACACACATACACCTCTTAATGAGTGAAGTTTCTAGTCATCTCCTACAGTCCTACCTAAAAAATCTGATTATAGACGAAAGTACACTATTAGTCCTTCTAGTTTCAGTTTGTGACAATTTATACCCCAAGTCCATTAAGTATATCATCTTAGTCCTTTGACTCCATTTTTGACTCTTAGGTGGTGTTTGTTTATTAAGAGGGTCTGAATCTGAATCTGATTCGCACGTCTGAATCTGAATCTGAGGGGTAAATGTCTGAATCTGAATACAATAAGACTGTTTGTTTTTCATTTAAAAATGTCTGACTGTAAGTTTTTTTTTTTTTTTTTTTTTTTTTTTTTTTTTTTTTTTTTTTTTTTTTTTTTTTTTTTGAACGGCAAATTTAAGTCGCACCACTTATCTCACAAATTATATCTCACATATTTTCAACGAGACTCGAACCCACAATATATTTTAGCTCAACGGGACACGGAATACTCTGGGTAACAATAAAATAAAATATACCTTCTTTTAATAAACCCAGCCGTCCACTCCACTACTTTCTTACCTTCTATTTTTTTTCTTATCACCATCTCCTTTAGCAGCTTTCTACTCCATTTTTTTTTATCATCTTCGCTTCTTCTCAACACAATGGCACGCCGCCGGTTGCTACTACCGATATTGATCGAAGACCCAGGGTGCCGTATGAGGGTGATAGCCAAAGACCTCATAAAGTTTCAAGTTGAAAACCGATTTGATGATGCTAGTGTATAACTATTTTCGTGGGTTTAAAACTTGAAACAAAAACAACCTTAATTCAAAGCCTTAACTGATCATCATGTTTATAACAATTAAAGCCGATGATATAATTTGGAGAGTGAAGAGTTTTTTTTTTTTTTTTTGAACAATCAGAGGCATTAAGATCAATATATCATGTCTGGACCATTTAGAGCTTGTTGCCTCTGACCGCGTCTGAACGAAAAAAAAAAAAACAAACGGTCTGAACGGCGTAAATGTCTGACCGATTAAGACACAGTGCCCATTAAGAGGCGTAAAAAAAAAAAAACAAACGCACCCTTAGTTTTGACTTTCAACACTAAATTGATTGACTAACCAATTACATTCTACTCATATAAGTTCAAACATTAACTATAAAATATTATAGTCAAACTATATTTTCAGTTTTGGAGTGTAACATTTCAAAATTTTTAAATGATTATAGTAACGTATTCCCTAAAATTTTCACTAAATTATTGTTTCCATTATAATCACGGATATGATTTTATAAAAATCATTTCTTCAAGTACGTAGTCACATTCATTATGTTTCGCAAAAACCTGGAGGATCTCTTGTTAATATATATTATCGTATGTTTTTTTTGGAACGGCAATTTATTAAACTAGCAAGGAGCTAGATCAAACAGAAATGAGATAAGGGTTCTTAAGCCAATCGTCTCATTTGAACGACGCTTTACATCTATACTTACACCAATTAAACGACAAAGAGACTAGATTATCAAAAATTAACGCCTTGTTGGGAATCTTATTGTCGAACAGGAGTTTATTTCGGAAATTCCAAATAGACCACCATAAGCCATAGAAGACTCCTTCCATCATACTTTTTGAGCTTATTGGGGAGCCGAATAGATACCAGCCATTCGCGCCATTCCTCGTAAGAACTCACGTCCGCATAATCAACGTTCCACCAAGAAGAGACTTTTCGCATAATTTGTTTAGACATAACGCATTGAAAGAACAAATGACTCGTAGACTCCACACCACCTTTGCAAACTGGACACGTAAGAGAATCAATGTCCATTCCGCGTCGCGAAAGATTAAATCTCGTAGGCAAAGCATTAGTTTTGATTTTCCAAGCTGTGATGTTCACCTTGCTTGGAATGAACTTAACCCATCTCGTATACATACCTACCTCCTGGAAGCGCTTCTCGTCAATCAACTTACGAATGGAGTTCACTGAGTAATCCCCTTCACTCTCAAGCGTCCAAAAATACCTGTCTTCGCAAGGAACCAAAGTAATAACCTGCACAATCTCCAACAAAGAATTAAATTGAGATTCTTCTGTTCCGCTTCTCACTCTTCTTCTGAAAGAGTCATCTAAACTTGGCGCCATCAGTTTCATTTGAACAGTAGCATGTTTGTGCAGCTCAAGAGCATATAAACGAGGAAATAAATCCTTAATAATACCACCTGCATACCATTTATCTTCCTAAAACGAAGTAGAATCTCCATTCCCCAACTTCAAACAGATGAGATCCGCCATATTAATACCCATACCCTTACAAAGATCTCGCCTCCTTGACAATCGACGTCCAACAGGTTTGTCCCCCAACGATCACGTCTTTATCCAACTTTCCGTCATCACCATGAATAGCCTTGATTACTCTTGTCCATAAATTAAAGAAGACTTTTGAGAGTAAAATCGCCAAATCCATTTAAGCATGAGGCCTCTATTTAACGCGTACAAACTTGAAACCCCTAAACCCCCTTTATCCTTAGAAGTAAGAACATTATCCCACTTTACCCATGAAGCTTTACGACTTTTGTGATCATAACCATTAAAGAATCGACTCCGAATGGATTCAAGAGTTTTAAGAACATACGAAGGAGCTTAAAAAATTGACATATGAAAAATCGGCATAGAACCAAGGATGGATTTAAGAAGAGTTAATCTACCTCCGATAGAAAGAATTTTTGTCTTCCATTTAGATAATCGCGATAACACCTTATCTATCACCTCTTTCCAAGCTTCCTTTCTAGACATATTTTCACCAACCTTCGTACCAAGATAAGTAAACGGAGTCTTTAGAACAAGGCATCCAAGTTTAGAAGCCGCGTTATGAATCTTCCCATCCTCCACATTAATACCCAAAATCTTACTCTTGCACATATTAATCCTCAGCCCAGAAGCCCGATAAAAACAATCCAAGACTTTTACAAGGGTATCAATGTTGAGCTCACTCCATTGACCAATAAAAATTGCATCATCCGCATAGAACAAATGAGAAAGATTTACCATAGAATTTAAATTGATACCCGTATATAAGCCCCCGTCCACCACGCGCTGAAAGGAAATGTGTAAGCTCTCCATAATGAGAATAAATAAAAAGGGAGATAACGGGTCACCTTGTTTAAGCCCTTTAAAGAATTGAAATTCCTCCGTAGTGCTACCATTGATTAAGATGGATCCTCTAGACGATCGAAGACAACTTTGAATCCACATTCTCCATTTGTTACCGAATCCGAATTTATTTAAGATGTCATCAAGGAAATCCCAACGAACCGAGTCATACGCTTTCTCAAAATCAACTTTAAAAATAAGAGAATGTTTTTTCTTTTTACGGCACCATTGGATAACCTCGTTAAGAATAAAAGGCCCATCTAAAATTTGACGATCCGACACAAACGCCGATTGGACCTCGTGAACAAGATCGCCAATCACATTAACAAGACGATTAGTCAAAATTTTAGCGATAACCTTATATAAGCTCCCAATCAAAATAATAGGGCGAAAGTCTCTTACCTTATTCGCATCAATAATTTTGGGGATCAACGCAATAAAGTTTGAGTTACACCCATTCGGCATATCTCCGTTCATGAAGAAACAATTGACAGCCTCGAAAAAATCTTCTTCAATCGTTGACCAAAAATGTCGAAAGAAGCTGAACGAGAAACCATCCGGACCAGGGGATTTATCACTGCCGCAATCCCACACAGCCTTTTTCACTTCCTCTTTAGTAATCATTCTTTCCAAATCATCTCGCTGCTCATTCGATAAAACATTAGGGAAACATATATCAATCCTTGCACGGTTCTCTGGAGGCTTATCAAATCTATTTCGAAAATGGTCAAGGAATTCGTGTTTCACCTTCACCGGATCGTCAATCCACATACCGTTTACCATAATACCCCGAATACTCATTTGGCTACGCTTCTTATTTAACATACCATGAAAAAACTTCGTGTTTTCATCTCCCTCGACAACCCATTTAACTTTGGCTTTTTGAGCAGCTTCCGACATATGAGTATTATTGATCTGCTGTATCTTATTAAGAGTCTCCAAGCGTTTATGACCCATCTCAACAGAATTGTTTCCCTTATCAATAGCCTCATCAATCGTTCTGAGATCAACTTTAAGTTTAGACATCTCACCTCTCGACTTCAACCTGTAAGTGGAAATCCAACCTCGAATTTTCTCTTTAGTAAATTTCAATTTATACATAAAATTTCTAATTGCATTTTTCTTATTGCCAGAAGCATCATTCCAAGCGTCCCTAACTAGATTGTCAAACCCATCAACTTCAAGCCAATAATTGTAGAATTGAAATGGATTTGGACCATAATCAAATACTGCTTCTCGTAAAAGAATGGGGCGATGGTCCGAGATATAACGGTCCAGGGCAATAGCATTAATGTTGGGACAAGAATGCAATAAATTTTCTGAAACAAGAAATCTGTCCAACTTACTCATCTTTGTGGCGGATTTGTGACACCAAGTAAAAGCACTACCGCCAAGGTGGATTTCATTCAAACCCGCGTTGAGGATGAAGGAATTAAAAAAATCCGCATCGTAAGGTTTAAAGATCGAACCGAATCTTTCTGATTTGTATCTCACTTCGTTAAAATCTCCCATCATAACAATTGCACCGTCCCATTGATCCGAAACCTGAAGTAAATAATCCCATAACATACGTTTTTCACTCGCCTCTTGAGGAGCATAAATCACCACAATCATTAACTCAATCCCTGATTTTAGCCATATGCCACGAATAATAACAAAATAGTCCGATCTCGTAAAGCTAGACTTACAAAAAGAATATAGATCCCACAAGCACAAAATCCCTCCCGATTTGCCCACGGAATCACTATGCACATAATCGAAAGTTAAATTACCCCAACATGATCTAACAGTAAATAAATCAATTGACTCCATCTTCGTTTCTTGAAGACCCACAAAATTGACTTTATTTTTAATACACAACTCCCTAACCCAATCTTTTTTAGCCTTTTGGGCGAGGCCTTGAACATTCAAGGACAAAAAATTCATCTAAGAACCCCGAACTCTCCTTGGGATTTAATAATCTCCGTAATATCTTTAACACACCCTTCCATGTTATATCCCATGATTTGGCCCACCTTCACTACTTCCTCCATGAGACTTAAGATTGAGCCACCCGTACGTGGCATTCCTGATTTCTTAAAGCGACACGAATCCATAGAATCTGATAGTTTATTAACTGATCCAGAGTTTTCTTTACCACCATCATTATGCACAAACAAGTTGTCCTCCCCCGCAACCTCTTCATTAACCTTCTTTGCACCATCCCCATCTGAATTCTGCTTATTTAAGTTTACTTCCGGGGTGAATCCCGGGGGGTATTTCAAACTGGATTCCTCTTCATTAATCATATATTCCTTAATGTTCTTATCGTTGTTTAGTAAAGAGTAGATTCCAAAGGGATCTTCTGAACGATTATCTTTCTGACCTACAGGACCATCGAAAACAGTTTCAGGAACCTCCTCCGCATCATTCTCACTGAAACAATTATTAATCTCCTGATCACTATGAATATCTCCATGATTATCTTCAACCGACACATCATCTTCTTCCTCTTCTTCTGTAAAATCTGGAGTCCACCCAGGTACTTCTATTGCACGCAGCCAATAAACTTTACCACGGAAAACGATTTTGAAGTTTTCCAATATGTTCTGATGTACCTTAGTAAGGATGCAAAGTCTTTTGGAGTGAAAATTCTTTCCATCGTCAATCTCCAAAAGTTTACCCCATTTTAAAGCTATACGATTGAAGGTATGGCCAGACCAAAGATTAAAGGGAATACCCTCAACATCCACCCAAGCGATTCTCCCTCCCAGAACAAAATCCTCAGACGCTTGATTAAGAACCGAAAACCACGAGTTCACTCCGCCATTATCCTTAAATAAATCTTTAACCTTAGCACTTTCGAATTCAAGAAGAACCCATAATTCACCTAAGTAGCTGATCTTTAAGACATCGAAACCTTCATTGCACAAAACCTTCTTAAGATTAGCAAGGGAGGCAAATTCTTTGACTCTACCCATCAATGAACACGAAAGATCCTTCTTATTCAAACATTCATCATCAAGCATAATCGTGGGGGTGGATTCCGTCTCCACAGACATATCACTACCCTTGACCACGTTCACAAACGAATTACCAATACCCTTATTTCCATCGGTTTTATGAAAAGTGTTATTACTACTTTTATTAAGCGTCTTTGCCGTCTTTTCAACATTACTGCTTCTCTTCAAGTTTTCTCTATTGAATCGCGCGACATTAGCGTTGAGTTTCAAACGTCCCACCCATATCGTACTTAAGTTATTCACCAATCTCTCAACACTAAAAACATTGATAAATCGAACAAAACCAAATCGCTTACCGTCTTTTGCCCGCTTCGATGGGATAAAAGAATCAACCACATGACCATATTGGTTACAAGTGTGGAATAAATCTTTTGAAGAGAAATACTCCGGAAAGTTTGATACATATATCGAAATCGAAATCTTTGATACATCATCTTCCTTTGAACGAAAGGATCCCATTGGATTGAAACACAGATGTCCTACCTTTGATGTCCCACTTTTGTTGTCCCGCCTCTGGTGTCCCACCACAAGGATGTACCACCTATGACGTCCCAACTATAGTGTCCCAACTATGGTGTCCCATCTATATATTATATATCGTATGCATTGTTTGATTTGTAGCTAGCTATTCCATACGTGATTAAGATTTTCATAATACCCTGTTACCTAAATAATCCATGTACATAGTGGTTTTACAAAAGGGTAAATGTTAAAAAAAGTACGCAACTTTACGTAAAACATGGTTTACGTAGTCAACAAAAAACCTTACCAATTTTTTATGTAAACTCTTGAAAATACCTCTAAAAACGCATCCTTTTACCTTCACAGCAGGTCATAGGTTTTTTTAAGTAAAAATGGCCATTTTGCCTCATCTTCTTTGGAAAATTGCAGCCACCGTCCTAACACTAAGTTACATAAATAGTCCCTATCATTACGCTAAACTGCGTCCAACGTTCAAAATCATTTTTTTACAAAAATTATTTTTTTATTCACCGAAATTTTTTTTAGAAAAATTATATTTTATTTCCGAAATTCAATTTTTTTCGAAAAATTATTTTTTTAGGAAAATAATTTTTTTTTTCGAAAATAAATAATTTTTCTAAAAATATTTTTTTTTTCAAAAATGTTTTTTTCTAAAAAAATTTCTTTTTTCATAAAAATAAAAATATTTTTTTCCGAAGATAATTTTTTTAGAAAATTTTTTTTCCGAAATTAATTTATTTTTCTAAAAAAAATCTTTTTCCGAAAATAAAATTTTTATAAAAATTATTTTTTTAGAAAAATTATTTTCGAAAAAAAAATTATTTTCCAAAAAAAATTATTTTTCGAAAAAAAAAATTTCTAAAAATAAAATTTTAGGAAAAAAAATTTATTTTTGTAAAAAAAAAATTCGGAAATTTTTTTTTTAAATAAAATTCGGAAATAAAAATTTACATTTTTTTTAAATATTGACTTTGAAAAAAAAGTATTTTTTTTTTCTTAAAAAATACTTTCGAAAAAAAATTGATTTGGATGTTGGACGCAACTTACTTTAACTAGAGGGGCCATTTATGTAATTTGTGGGGTAGGGTACTTGTGGGGAAAAAAAAAACTGCTGACGTGGCAAAACCGGTTGACCAAGTCAATTCATGCGTTTTTAGAGGTATTTTCAAGAGTTTACATAAAAATTTGGGAAGGTTTTTAGTTGACTACGTAAAACCATTTTCACGTAAAGTTGCGTACTTTTTTTAACATTTACCCCTTTTACAAAACTAAACTTTTTTCCTATGTTTTACACAAATGAACCACATATGTCACATCACACTTTTCAATCGCCCAATCCATTTACTCGCCCAAAAATAAAACGCCCGAATTAAACTTTGTTGTTATGCTTTTCCAGAAATTAAATGCCTGTATCTCCTTTACTCGCCCAAACATTCGCCCATTAAAACACTCACACATTAATTCCTGATCTTCCTCCATAACTCACACAATTCTTCATTTAAAGTACTCCCCCATCGCCTCACTTCACTTTTGTAAAAGAAAAATGATTTTGATGCCTAAAACCGGCCTGCACCTAAAATTAGAATTAAAGATGTGATTGATACATTTGAAAAATTGTTTGGGAAATGATGAAATAGAAAAAATGTATCTTATTTTTCAAAAAATAAATGGAGTAGGTCTATTATTATGCCATGTTAAAAAAAAATAAATAAAAAAAAAATGTCTATTATTATGTCTCATTGTTAGGCTTATATATCATCACTCTTCGTAAAAAACACATTCAATTCTTCATCTATAAGATTCGAAATCTATAACATTCAATTCTGCATTTGAACTACGTAAGCTTATTATAGTATTTTGTTGAAATCCTATGTACGCTTTCGAACAGTGTACAAAAGTCAAGAACTACATTCGACTAGCAGTCATCAACTTGCCTAGCATTCGCCTACTTATACATTCCTATCGCCTGGCATTGCCTTTACAACTCGCCAAGCATTCGTGTGAAAAAAAGATAAAAACGTTTAACCCACATTTACAACTCGCATAGCATTCGCCTACTTAAAAAATCCTATCGCCTAGCATAACTCTCCTAGCATTTGCCTTTAAACATTCCTATCGCCTAACTAATAAGTTGCGCGAATGCTAATTCCTATCGCCTAGCAGTGGCATGTTAAAAGTCCTCGCCTAGAATTCGCTATGCACTCGCCTAGCATATCGCCTAGCATTCGCGTGTCAAATTTCAATAAATTCATTCGCCTATAAGTTCGCCTAGAGACACGAGTATTGTTAAAATGTGATCTAGTAATCAATCTAACGGATAGTATTTAATGTTCATTTTGGAAAAAAGTATATGCGAGGTCCAAGTTTGTAAAGTACTAGTAGAAATGGGCCATTTAAAAAAATTTCTCTTTTCATAATGATTCACGCTTTATTTGTAGCAAACACTTAAAATATACTATAACCAATTATTTTTGTAGATACAAACACGTACTTGTAACTCTACAACTATTTGTAGCAAACACTTAAAATATACTATAACTTATGATATAACTATAAGCGTTATGAGATATACAACTCAAAACCTTTGAGTGCAGTGGCCGGAGAAGATCAAAGAAAGTGAGCTCAGAGTGACAACCATGTCTTTTTTATCCTACAAGGAGCTTATAATGTGGTTGGTATCTCATATGGAAACTGTGGTTCTGGTTATAGTTCGTGGTCTAATCAGTCATGTCGCTGCGGGTCCAAGTTGGAAGTGTCTATTACTGGGTGTTTGTCTTATAACGTTTCATGCATGTTTATGGTGGGATGAGTCATGAGTCACAGCTTTGGCCAAAAAAAAAAAGAAAAAAAAGATAGCCATCTTAGGATACACACAGTAAGCCATGAAGGATCGATCAATCTCTCAATCTATGTCGATCGTCCCTTTTGTGGACAATCGATCAATCGAGTGTGTTTGGCGACAGTGGCGGAGCCGTGATTAAATGGGGCATCGACCGATAAATTTTTTAGTATAACTTGAACAAATCGGGTCGGGTTTAGTTAATGGCAACAAAAGTTTTCTTTTCATGCATGTAATACTAATTAGTAAGCTTTAAATTTTACTGATTGTTAAAATCCTGAATATCTAAATTACATTAAACATTATACAACGTACATGTTAAATATATACATGGTGAATCAGTGATATGAAGAATTATTCGAGCAATAGAAAATTTTGTCATGCGAAGACATACGAGAGATAAGAAAAGTATAAAGGAGGCACAAAGTGTAACTGTATACTACTCCCAATATTATACTCCTTCTATATTTACTATTGTAAATATTTAAATTATATTAAATAGATATTTTTGTTGCTAGTCATGCAATTCCCAATAATCCAATCTCACGTCCCCACCATCTGTCCCACTTTACCATATTATTTCTTCTTCTTCAATTTTTTCTGATGACCAACCCACCGGAGATAATATTTACATTAAAAAACAATGTCATTTTTAGAAACCTGAGAGAATGCTGAGGGCACTCAGGTTATTTTCATGAGGGCACCACACATTTTTTCAACTAATATACTTTTTTTCTTACATAGTTTGTGTGTCCGCAAGACTTTCACGCCCCCCGCTACTATACACATGGCTCCGCCCCTGTTGGGCGATGAGGGTCGTTTGGACGACCTCGATCGTTTCTCTCTTCTTTTTTTTTCCTTTATTTTTGTGTGTAGTTATTAAATATGAAAGTTATTTTTGTGGGGTATGTTTTTTGTAATGTAGTTCAACTTACTGGGAGGTATGTTTTTTGTGAGGGGATTGACCCTCGTGTTTAGCATTAGTTTCTTTCATGTCGGTGTGGGTGTGTTTTGTTGCTGTCACAGGTTGTGGTCCATGACTCTCTCTTGTCACGTGTTTGATTTTTATTAGTGTACATTTTGTGTGGGAAGGAGACCTTTGTATTTGGCGGTATATTACATGTTGTGTAATATAGTTCCTTTTTCAAAAAAGAATTATAACTGAGAAATACTTTTTTTAAAAACAATTGGTCAGTGGCCATATTTTTTTTTTTTTGCAAAAGGGTGAAATATTTTATTAACATCAAAAGCAATTTACACATCAACATTTCCGCTGCAATGGACATGCTCATTCAGTGAAAAACAATACAACAAAATACAAACAGATAGCATACAACAACAAATACTAGCTCTTATGCTATCCAATATCAGATTCAACAAATACCCAATGCTGCAAGCTATAATGCTTATTGTACAATACACAAAGCACTATTAATGATCTTTCTCATCAATCTTAATTTTAAGACTTACAAGTCTTAAAGCTTAATGTACAAAATACAAAGCACTATTAATTTGGTTAAAATATCTAATGTAGTCAATTAATTAATTGGTCAATAAATACAATTAATTTACTTATTAAAACACCCCTTACATAAGAAATACAAATTATCAAGCATATTGTACAACCAACTTAAACAAAATTCCTACATTAAATGTTACTAATACAAATAATAAAGCACATTATACAATTATTCAAGCACGAACGGGCCAAACGGGCTAGAGCCCGAACGGGCACGGGCCAAACGGGCTAGAACCCGAACGGACACGGGTCAAATGGGCACGGGCTAAACGAGCACGGGCCAAACGGGCTAGAACCCGAACGGACACGGGCCAAACGGGCTCATGTTATATGAATGACTTTAAAAAAGACCCAAAAAGACGACATAAATTCCTTAGTTAAGGAGTTGAAATACGTCACATGAAATTCTTGATATCCGTAAATTTATTATTAAAAAGAACATAATAAACTAAAATACACGATTCACCGAAAAATATTATTTCAGGGTACCCGCCGCCGCAACACGCGGATACCCTGCTAGTATTATTAACATCAAAAGCAATTTACACATCAACATTTCCGCTGCAATGTACATGCCCATTCAGTGAAAAACAATACAACAAAATACAAACAGATAGCATACAACAACAAATACTAACTCTTATACTATCCACTATCAGATTCAACAAATACCCAATGCTGCAGAGATGAAGCCTTATCAGACTAGAAGCCATATTTGGCATGTAAGGAACGATACCTTTGTATTTTGATGCTGCTTAACATAGTAGCCTTTTTCCAAGAAAATACTCGTATTACTCAGCCTCGTTAGAGCAGGAGATACCGAGAGCTGGTGGGAGGCTTCATGGCTACCAGCCCAACTCAACCGACGGCGCACGGTACCGTGGGTGGCGCCATGGCTGCTTGCGCCATGGTGGCCGGCCCACTTCGTGGATTTTTTGATTTTTTGTGTGTGTGTGTGTGTTTGTTTGTGTTTGTGTTTATATGTTGTGTTTGTGTTTGTATTTTTTTTTTTTTTTTTTTTTTTTTTTTTTTTTTTTTCTTGATTTGCAGGTCGAGAAGATGGAGAAGAAGACCAATGTTTTTATTTATTTATTTATTTTTTTTTTTTAGTATAAATAATTAATTTACTGTTTATATCCTTGAAGTTTGATTTCATTGTCATCTTTATTTTAAAGTTACATTAGTAACTAATATTATGTAAGTGAAGTTTATTTTAGTTAATAATGTGTATGTTTTAGTTAATATTGTGTATGTTTTATTTTATGTATAAAAAAATAATAATAATAATAATAATAATAAAAATAAAGACGACGGCTCCACATTTTTTGGTGCCATAGGTAACGGCCAGAATGTGATGCCGTGGGATTTCTGGTGCCATAGAGACTTTTGCTAACGTGACATGCACTTTTTGGCCATGGCTTGGGGATACCCATTGCTCTTATAAATTGATTGACATTTTATTAGTTCAACCGTGAAGGATGTTAATAGAGAAAATTCTAACAATGTAAATAATGAATAACTGGATCATGACCATTCATTTTTTATTTTTTATTTTTTTTTATTTTTTTATTATTTTTTTTATATCAAATAAAAACTTATAATTAAAATATCTTGTAAATTGTTAATCGTTACGCAAAATTAATTATATTATCGCAGCGAGAATTAAATTATCTTTCTATAGATATGTCATTTTAAATAATTCGACCATTTTTTTTTCAAAATTTTTGCCCAGAAAAATCACATGTGGTTCGAAAAATCACATGTGGTTTATTACTTTAATGATTATATGTGACTTGTGAAATCACATGTGATTTTTATTTTGTAACCTGGGTTTCCGACTCGACATTGTGAGCCGGCTAAAATCACATGTGATTTTTAAATGTGATTTATGAAATCATACGTGATTTTTAAAATCACAAATCACAAGTGATTTGGTGTGTAACCCTCTTTGTTTAAGTAATGTATTAGTAAGTATTGGATGTGAGGTAAGTAATTAGACTATAACAATGTGTTATATTGAGTTTATCATGTTTTGTATTATGTGTTATGTGATTGTTTGTGCTATGGATATAAAAGGCTTAAGACTAATTTGCTTGGTTTATGATTAAGACGAGGCTAGTTGATTAAACTAGCTAGTTATGTTCTGCATAGTTGATATGCCATTAAAGTTATTTGGAGCTTAAGAGTTGATTTGTAACTAGTTCATGTGTATCTAGCAAAAGATGTGAATAGCCTAGTTGTGAAACTAGCGAAGGTATGTAGAGTTTATGTGTATATGATTGAATGATGTGTTAAGCGTTATGATGCAAATGTGTTAAATGATGTATAATAACTTGTTATGTCTATTATTTACTAAACGTTTCGCTTGGTTTAGTTGTTTAACCGTTTTGTGGTGCCTTTGAAGAAGGTAAAGGCATAGGATTGGGCACGAGTTGGATGCATATTGGAATATGCTTAGAAGCTTAGTTGTAGATGCCGAGCTAGAAAAGAGTTGAACCCCAGGTGTCTTAAAATAGTTTGTAATGTTGTTTTAAAGTGTCATGTCCATAGTTTATGTATTGAAGAGTTATGCTCAAAATGTGGGGTAAAAATGATGTTTGGTATAACTTTGTAAAGTGCACTTTCACGGGTCATTTGGACCAAGTTTATACATATTTAAGAGATATATGTTGTTTTAAAGTATTCTGGGAAGTTTGATAAATTATCGAGTCCTTGAAGTTGGTTTTCTAGAAAAAGTATGAAAAAGTGGAGTCGGATTAACAGAGTGCTGCATCCGGGCAGATAGGGCATCATGTCGGGCGAATGGGGCGCCTTGCCTGGCATATGGAGCCAGTTTGGCAGATTTTGTTGGTTTTCTAAATTTTTTAGTAAATAAACCGTAAGTTCGTAAGAGTCACGCCATATATCGTTTTAAAGGTACTTGAGTCTACTTTTATTTAAAAATACTTTTAAAAGTTGGTTTGTAATATAAGTATAAAAGAGTATTGGATTTGTTACAGAAGATCGGTTATAGTCAATCCATTTGCGCAAAATTTTTAGTCAAATTAAAAATGGGCGTTTCACAATAACTAATTAGTTTTTTTCACATGTTGTTGTATAAAGAAAAAAAAAATGACTTAGGGCCTGTTTGGCTAAGCTTATGAAACATAAGCCCATTTGGGCTTATATTTCATGAGCCCCAATTCACTGGCTTATTTTGAGACTTATTGGCTTATATAAGTTTATTATGATATAATAAATTTGTATAAACCCACAAGTCTCAAAATAAGCCGAAAAATTAGGACTTATGAAATATAAGCCGAAATCAAATGAAATTTCGGCTTTTATTTCATAAGCCCTAATTTTTTCGCTTATTTTGAGACTTGTGGGGTTATATAAGTTTATTATATCATAATAAACTTATATAAGCTTACAAGTCTGAAAATAAGCCAGAAAAAATTGAGGCTTATAAAATATAAGCTCAAATGGGCTTATGTTTCATAAGTTTTGCCAAAGAGGCCTTTAAACTAATTAAACGATAAAAAAAAAATGATAAACGTGCGTTATTTTAAACGTTTCATTAGTGAACATAAATCATTATATGATATTAAAAAAGACCTCTTTATCAAAAGAAAAAACTTCAGCGTTCAGGATGAACATAAATCTTTATACGAGGTCACAGAAGTTTCGCCATTTTCAGATGAATAACTATTTTTAAAGAATTTAACGACTACAGTATAAAGAGGAATGCTCAATTTAGACTCAAAATTTATTAAAGACTCAATAAACAAATCCTAGCTATTCATTTCTTCACCAAATTAAAAAAAAAAAAAAAAAAAAAAAAAAAAAAAAAAAAAAAAAAAAAAAAAAAAAAACACCACTTTATTTTATTTTTTTATTTTTTTATTTTTTAATTAAATATCTCACAAACCGTTAATCGTTATGCAAAATGAATCATACCATCGCGAAGAGAATTAAATCATCTTTTTATAGAGGGGCATTAATATATACTTTCGACGAACTTTTTTTCAATTTTCTTTTTCAGTTACGTCTGGAAAAATCACATTCCTGACGTAACTAAAAAAAGAAATCGAAAAAAAGGTTCGTCGAAAGTATATAGAAGTGCCCGTCTACTGAAAGATAAAAAAATACTCGTCGCGATAGTGTTTTTTTTTCACTTGACGATTTATCGTTTGGAAGATATTTAATTTTTAAAAGATATGTGAAAATGGTTATTTATTTATTTATTTATTTTTAATTTTGATTAAAAATTGAGCGGCTAATATTGATTTATTGGGTCTTTAAATAATTTTTGGTCTACATTGATCTCAACTCATAGTAGAATAGATGTTAGAGTTAATGGAAAAAATATTAAATGTGTATGTCTAGATTCGAACACGGGACCGAGGGATTGCACACTTTACGTATGATGATCAAGTAAATAATTAATATGTATAATTATTGTATATATTAATTATTTGGACACGAAATAATGCATAACTAACGTTATGTAATTAACGGTGTTGACTAACGACCGTTAAGTTAATAAGGAAAGGACTATTAGTGAAATTGGAGGCCAAAGAAGGATCTAGAATCCTATTACATAAGGTGGCCGGTTTTGGGTTAGAGTTTAATAACCCAAATCGATCCAAGTAATTATCTTGTGCTCTAAGAATACTTTCACTATAAAAGGACAAAACAATATTGGCCTTTAGTTTGGACGTCATGTACAATACTATAACCAAAAGTTGCTTGTCTTTTCTTCCTTTGAATTAAAATCGATCAGTCAAGTCATGTCTATGCAAGTAGGCCGACTTTATTATTATATGAATAGTAGATCGACTTTATTATTAAACAATTGGATATTGGTTTAATACGTGTCTAATCACTAGCATCATTGCTTGATCGGTTATAGTACGTGTGTACATGAGTTCGGTAACAACTTACTTTAGTTGTTCATCTTGGATTGTGGAACAAAATGGTAAGGGATTCCACGTTAATCCATCTTTATTGATCTTGTGATTAGAAGAGAAAAATTGATCCTTGTTTGGTATGTGCTTAAACACATACCTTTTCTTGACCAAAACCGGACCAAAATAACCAAAAACCCGACCAAAACGCCAAAAGAAATTGTGTTTTTGTGTTTTTGTATGTGCAGGGATGGATATCATGAAAACCGACAAAAGACACAAGAAAATCAAGAAAACGAGCACGAGATTTGGAAAGGAGTCAAAGCCTAAGCCGGGGAAGCTAGTGGTTAAAGTCAAAGCTCAAAAAGTCATAAAAGGTCCTCAAAGTTTCAGAAATGACAAGATTGAAAAAATTGATGAAGTTATACATTTGGTCCTCCAAGATTGCAAAGTTGTCACTTTTGGTCTTTATGAAGAAATTTTGGAAATATGAAAAGGAGGTCCCTCATCAATTAAAGAATGTCAAAAAGAGCCCTTGGAATAATATTTTTGGAAGTTGGCAGCTTGGGTCCTTATATTTTCAGGACTCTCACTTTTGGTCCCTAGTATTCACACTAGTCTACAACCGGATCCATACTTTTCCATTAACCCAATCTACTCTTATCCTAAACCCAACCCAGCCCACTAGCCATATCAACAACCAAGCCCACATCCATTCCCCATTTAACCCGAGCCCACAATTCGGATAAATAAATAAAACTCGGGTCAATGGTTAAATTCGGTCAAAACAAATAAATATTACCCTTTACCTATTCCCGCCCCCCAAATCCCATTTACCCAGTTTTACATGAACCCTAGATTCACCCAAGTACAAAATTACTACAATTAAGGGCTAATTGGTCAAATCAAAGGGTTTCTAGAAGGTGTCAGACGTGTCAGGAGGTGTCAGAAGCAAACAAGCACACACGAGGATAGATGGCAGCTAATGATTGGTTTCTACACGTCACAATCAGTGATCCAAGGGTGCTCATCATTGGGTAATGATTAGATTATGATCAAACGGCTTTGAGAGGCTTTGAAGAATCACAGGTCACACGGATTGCCAGCTTGGCAATCCATGACCTCCCTCCCTCTAGATCCTTCTCATTGTTGCTATAAATAGAGGCATTTGGTAGCTGATTAGAGTAGTTAGTTTTTTAGATAAAGTTACTCTGCTGAATTTTGTACTCAACTAGTTTTAATTGTAATCTCTCTTTTGTAATGTTTTAGTGATTTAATAAAATTTTCATTTCAGATTTCATTTAAGTTTGTTCACTTTTAATAGTTTTTGATAGATAAAGCTCAGTGTCACTGTTCCATTAAGCTTCTAAGAAGCTAATATCTACTTTTCTCAAAGTTCTTTTCCTTTCATTTGCTTTCAAAAGACATAAAAACATAAAAATCAGAAGATAAATATAAAAAAAAATATAAAAATGTTGTTGTTTATTCAAATTTCAGCTTACATTTAAGCTATTTACTCTAGTTAACAAGCTCATAAAGCTTTCTAGCTTGTGTGAGCCTGTTTTGATTCAATTCACTCAAAATCTCACAAAAAGTCAACTATAGTCAAACTCAGCTTATCTTTAATAAGCCAGCTTATTTGAGGAGTAAAGACAGCCAATAAGGAGTCCAATTGGCCTGTCAAAAGACAGGCAAGCATAGTGAACTCCCTCAATTGTGGCTGAGGGAGAGTGGCTCAAGTGAGTATTTGCTTAATTTTGGTTCCACTCAACTGAATTAGTGTAGATCTGCTCTCATTAGTTTTTTTTTTTTTTTGCTTGATTGTTGCTTATTTTATGTTTATCTGTCATATTTAGTTATAATATTGTTGGTTTGATCATTAGTATAGTGTTTAGCTTTGAAGCTGTCTCAATTATTGTCTCTGAATTGATCTTAATCTGTGAAACTGAATGTTTGTTGGAATTTGTTGTTAATCTCTGTTAATTTGTACTCTAATATGATTATGTTATTGAGATTTATCATTGTTGATGAGATTTGAGGATTGATTCTAAGATTGTTAGTGTAATCAGTAGGTTCAGGGGTGTTTGGATTTACTTGGTTTCTGGGGTTAGAATTGTTATTTAGGTGCTTTAACTGCATAACTAGTTTAATATAGGTTAGAGTAGACTAGATAAAGTCTATAGTTGTAGGTTTATTCAACAAAAGTCAAAAATAGTTTAATATCTCACTACTGCTTTCCTTGTGGTAATCTGATCCAGCTGAGCTTGTTTATTTGCTGCAATTTATGTTTGTGATTGTGGATTTATTGCTTAAACATGTTCAATGAACACCTAGTAACAGATTTAGGACATTGAAATTCAGAATAGTCAAAGTAGTTGAGCATTAAATAAGTCAGACTAGTCAGATTATTTGCAGCATTGGTGTTTTCCAGATGTCTGATCTAAGGCTTAATTAGGTAATCAATTGAAGTTTTCTCATAGGGCTCTTAGGTATTTTAGATACTCAGTAGTGCTATAGAGCTTTTGCCCCCTTAATATTTTAGATTTGAGCTTATTTAGACTGCTTAAGAGCTTCTGCAAGTAAGGTGTTCACAATAAGTCTGCTGTAGCAAATGTTACTACAAGTTCATGATTTGGTCAGCTGAACATAGCTCAAATTGATCAAGGACTTGTGTTTTTGTGGTAGGGCTCTTAGTTTATTTGTGATATTTGCTTGGTTAGCTTCTCAGATCTGCTTTTTGTTTCCAAATTGGTTGAGAAATAAGCTTTTAATCAGCTGTTGAAAGTAGCAGTTTTGAAACTACAAGTCCATTAAGTTGTTTGAATCAATTAGCTCTAATCTGCTTATTTGCTTGTTCAAATCTGTTAATTTGAGTTCCAAATTGTTTATTAGTTGCTTGTTTAAGTTTCCTGAGCTTTTGGTGCTATTTGGAGCTCATTTGCTTAATTTTTGCTTTTTGGCTTATTCCCAATAAGCTGTTTCAGCTAATTTTGTGCTTATTTGGGTGTTTATTTCATTTTTCATCAAAAGTTCACCAGTTTTTAGAATTACTATTAAAATTTCAGATTTATTAAAGTCAGTTTGCTATTTTATTTGAATTTAATTAGTTTAATCTTGTTTTTAAATAATAAAAAGAAAAGAAAACAAAAATAAGTTTCAGTTTGTCATTTTTAGTCCTTCGTCTTTTCTGTTAAAGTTAAAATTCGGGGCTGGTTAGTTTTTAGTTGTAAAGAAGTTTGGTAATTGGCTAAATTAGTCCCTGTCTTTTATAAGTTCAAAAATAAGTTTCAGTTTTTATCATTTTAGTCCCTCGTCTTTTATAAAACTTTTATTTTCTTAATTTTCTTTTATAAAATCAGTTTTAATAAATTCTATTTTAGTCCCTTAGGTTTTTACTATTTTATTTTAAGTATAATTTCACTAATAGATTTATAATCTCGGGATTAGCCCGGGATTTGCATTTATTTGAATTCTTTTTGTGTGCATTTATTTTAATAGCGTAGATTGCTTTTAATTTTTCTTATTTTAGTATAATCAATTCTAAAAAAAATCTTTCACGTCACTTATTCACTTCACATATTCACGACTCCGATTCGACTTATTCGCCGTCAAACCTTCGTTGGGAGAACGACCCGGGGGAATTGTATTCGTTACAATTTCTTTGGACTCAAAAATAAAAATAAACAAATATACAACATCAATAAAATGGCGCCGCTGCCGGGGAAGGCTTGAAACGAGTGCGTCGATTTCGTCCGTTGTTTTTGTGATTTGAAGATCCTTCCTTGGAAGTTATTGTTTTTTATAAAAATAAAAATACAAAAATATAATAAATAAAACACTTTTCCTAAAGTGTTTTCATAAATACATCTTAATAAATATCCTCGGTCTTCCGTTGAAGGAGGGCGGTTGTAAACCATTCCAAATAACAACAAAACAAATCGTGAAATTAATCGGTATCGGATTACTTTATTACTACAACCTAATTACGGGGTTTAAGGAAGCTTGACATTAAATTGTCGAGCTGAAGAAGGCGGGTTTTTAAGCATCTTCGGAGCTACCTTTGCCTTCCCGCCACGCTGCGCGTAGTTTTAAAGGAAACGGTTACGGTTAACGTAACGGTTACCAAAAAGAAAATAAAATCTTTTGTTTTTCAATATATTAAAAAAGCCAAAAATAATTCCCAACCAAAAATACAAAAAGATTTTTGATTTTTATTTTTGTTTTCTTTTTGGTGTATGAACACCCGCTCATCTTCTCAAAATCTTATTTCTCCATTATCAAATCCCGAAAGGGTAATTCGACACACACACCGTATTCATTTCCCAAACGTTGAGGAAATGAACGACAATCAAGCTCCTCCGATGGAGCCTAATCAAGGAGCACAACCGGGCCCCGACCTCCGTCCGATGGAGGAACAACTTCAAACACCATTTAATGGTGTGCGAAGGGCCATTGTGATTCCCGACATACTTGCTAATCAATTTGAAATCAATCACGGGTTATTGAACCTCATCACTAGTATCTCTTACCATGGGTTCGAGAGTGAAGATCCTCACATTCACATAAGGAACTTCACGGATATAGTTGAGACCATTAAGCTTAACCAAGTATCATATGATGCGATCAAGATGAAGTTATTTCCTTTCTCTCTTAAGGGAGCGGCTCGAACTTGGCTTGAGAAGGAACCCCCGAACTCGATCTATACTTGGGGTGGCCTAGCTTCAAAGTTCGTGAACCATTTCTATCCTCCTTCTAAGATTTCTAATCTCCGCGCTCAAATCTTACGGTTCCAACAAGCCTTTGATGAATCGTTCAGCGAGGCTTGGGATCGGTTTAAGGAGTTATTGGAGAAATGTCCGAACCACGGTTTTTCGGAGCTTCATCAAATCGATACCTTTTATAATGGTTTGAGTCTTGCCGATCAAGATTCACTCAATTCGGCGGCTGGTGGAAATTTATTGGCTCGTAATACTCGAGAGGCGTTTGGAATAATTGAAAACAAAGCCCGTGTGAGAAATTCAAGGAGCAAGCTTCAAACGTCTAGTGCTAATAGTAAGAACAATGAAGAAGTTATGAATGCTCTCGCTGCACTTAATAAGAAATTCGATTCATTTGTTATTGAGAAAACACCCAACCAAGTCAATGTTATTAACCATGGTTGTGAGATATGTGGTGGTCCTCATTCTTATTTCGAGTGTCCGGCCACCGGGGCTTATGGACACGAGAATGTGTATGCTACTAATTCGGGTGGTAATGGTTACCAACCCCAAGGTGATCGTAATCTCCTTAGCTACCGTTCAAACATTTCACTTGGACCACCACCGGGATTCAATAACCAAAGTCAAAATCAAGGTCAAAACCGTAATCAAGTTAACAATAATCAAAATCGTGCAAATAATGGTTTTCAAAACAATGGTTTTAATCAACATCAAAACCGGGGTTTTCAAGGAAATCAGAATCAAGGGAATTTTTATGGGAATTTCAATGCTAATCAAGGAAATTTGAATCAAAATCAAGGAAATTTTCATAATCAAGGTTTCAATAACAACAACCGAGGGCAAAATTTTAATCAAAATCAAAATGTTGTTCCAAATCCGCCACCCTCGGATGAGATTCTTCGACAATTAATGCTTCAAAATCAAAATTTGATGAGAACTCAAGAGTTGTTAACTAAGGAAATGAGTGAGATTAAGAAACGTTTAAATGATCAACCCTCGGGTTCGAGTACTACTTCTCTTCCCAGCAACACGATCGCAAACCCGAGGGGAGACGTTAAAGCGATCACAACACGTAGTGGTGTTTGTTATGATGGACCTACGGCTCCGACTACCTCTTCTTCTCTTCCTCCCAAGGTAGTCGCCCGTGAAACCGAGGAGACAACGGATACGGCACTTCCTACTAATAACGGAAGGACCGAAGACATCCAACCTCTGGTTGTCCAATCGTCAAAAGGAAAAGGGAAAGTTGATTTTGAACAAGAGGTTCCCGTTAAGATAAAACTTCCGTATCCGTCGCGGCTTGATGAACAAAAGCACCATGATAAGAATACGCATCAGATGGAGAAATTCTATCAAATCTTTCAAGATATGAGTTTCGAAATTAGCTTTGCGGATGCTGCTCTCTTAATGCCGAAGTTTGCATCGATGGTGAAGAATTTGCTGAGCAACAAAGATAAATTGTTTGAGATGGCAAAAACAACCCCGTTAAATGAACAATGTTCCGCGGTTCTCCTTAAAAAGCTTCCAGAAAAGCTAGGAGATCCCGGAAAGTTCCTTATTCCGTGCAATTTTCCGGGGATGGTTCAATGTTTCGCCTTGGCCGATCTTGGCGCTAGCATTAACCTAATGCCTAAGTCCGTTTGGGAAAAATTATCTCTCCCCGCTCTCACTCCGACCCGCATGACTCTCGAGCTCGCAGATCGATCAATTACTCGACCAATTGGCATAGCCGAAGATGTCTACGTTAATGTGGGAAAATTCCATTTTCCGGCAGATTTTGTGATTGTCGAATTTGATGCCGATCCCCGAGTTCCTCTCATTCTTGGGAGAGGATTCTTAAGAACCGGGCGAGCGTTGATTGATGTTTATGATGAAGAGATTACCTTGCGAGTTGGTAATGAAGCCGTGACTTTCGATTTGGATCAAACCGCGAGATACTCCTCCAACGATAATTGCATGTCCGTGAACCGTGTTGATATTATTGACGTTACTACGGAGGAGTATGCTCAAGAGATTCTCGGTTTTTCTAGTGGCAATCCCACTTTGGATTCTTCTTCTACCTCTATTGATGATTCTTCTCCGTCTATTATTTCTTCACCGATCATCTCCGACTCTTCCCCGTCCCTCACTCCGTTTGAGGGAGGTGATTTCTTTTTGGAAGAGGTCAATGAGTTTCTTGCTACCGACACATCTTCTTCGCCGGAAGATGATGATTCTTATTATGATCCGGAGGGGGATATTCTCATGCTTGAACAACTTTTGAATGAAGACCCTACCCCTTTCTCCCCTTCGATGGACCTTAAAATGGCCGACGTTAAGGAAATTAAGCCGTCTATTGAAAATCCTCCGGAGCTTGAGCTCAAGGATTTACCTCCTCATCTTGAATATGCTTTCTTGGGAGATTCCGATACATTTCCCGTCATCATTTCAAAAGCTCTCAAAGATGAGGAGAAGACAAAACTCTTAGACGTGCTTAAAAAGCATAAAAGTGCTATTGCTTGGCAGATCTCCGACATAAAGGGTATTGACCCTAAATTCTGCACCCATAAGATCTTATTGGAAGATAATTTCAAACCCGCTGTCCAGCAACAGAGACGGGTCAACCCAAAAATCCATGATGTCATCAAAAAGGAAGTTATTAAACTCCTTGACGCAGGGATGATTTATCCAATCTCGGATAGCTCATGGGTTAGTCCAGTTCACTGTGTGCCTAAAAAGGGTGGAATGACCGTCATTACAAACGAAGAAAATGAGTTAATTCCCACACGTCTCGTCACCGGATGGAGAGTGTGTATTGATTACCGAAAACTCAACGATGCTACCCGTAAAGACCATTTCCCTCTACCGTTTATGGACCAAATGCTTGAGCGTTTGGCGGGAAATGAGTTCTATTGTTTTCTCGATGGCTTTTCCGGGTATTTTTAAATACCAATTGATCCCCAAGATCAGGAAAAGACCACCTTCACGTGTCCTTATGGAACATTTGCCTACCGACGCATGCCTTTCGGCTTGTGCAATGCTCCGGGCACGTTTCAAAGGTGCATGATGGTCATATTCCATGATATGATCGAGACGACGATGGAGGTCTTTATGGATGACTTCTCGGTTTATGGAAATTCTTTCTCCTCGTGCCTCTCCCATTTAGAGAAAATGCTTGAACGGTGTGAAAGCACCAATCTCGTTCTAAATTGGGAGAAGTGCCATTTCATGGTTAAAGAGGGCATAGTCCTCGGCCATAAGATTTCCAAATCTGGGATTGAGGTCGATCGAGCTAAAGTCGATGTTATCGCTAAGCTACCTCATCCCACTACCGTCAAAGGAATCCGAAGTTTCCTTGGTCATGCCGGTTTCTACAGACGATTTATTCAAGACTTCTCAAAAATCGCCCGGCCTCTGACCCATCTTCTTGAAAAAGAAGCTCCGTTCATCTTCTCTCCCGAATGCATTGAAGCATTCGAGGTTCTCAAAAAGAAACTGACTGAAGCTCCCATCTTGGTTGCCCCCGACTGGGACTTGCCTTTTGAGCTAATGTGTGATGCAAGCGATTATGCTATCGGTGCAGTCCTAGGGCAACGCAAGTCCAAATATTTCCAACCGATACACTATGTTAGCAAGACAATGACCAATGCTCAATCTCATTACACTACTACTGAGAAAGAGTTGTTGGCCGTTGTCTACGCTTTTGAGAAATTTAGACCGTATCTTGTCTTATCAAAAAGCATAGTGTATACGGACCATTCTGCTCTTAAGTATCTCTTAGCAAAACAAGATGCTAAACCGAGATTACTTCGGTGGATTCTTCTGCTCCAGGAATTTGACATTATCATTCGTGATAAAAAAGGAGCAGAGAATCTAGCCGCTGATCATTTGTCCAGACTAGAAAATCCTCATCAAAGTGTTCTCGAGAATAAGGAAATCACCGAGACATTTCCTCTCGAGACACATGGGAAAATATCTTCAAAAAATGATCCGAGTACCCCATGGTTTGCTGATTACGCAAATTACCATGCGGGGAATTTTGTGGTGAAAGGGATGTCGTCCCAGCAGAAAAAGAAGTTTTTCAAAGATGTTAAACATTATTTTTGGGACGATCCCTACTTATTCCGGATATGTGCCGATCAGGTGATAAGACGGTGTGTGCATGGCCAAGAAGCCGTTGACATCCTCAACGCTTGCCATAATGGACCCACGGGGGGACACCATGGTGCCAGCTACACCGCTAAAAAAATCTTTGATTCTGGATTCTATTGGCCGACAATCTACCGCGATGCCCACGACTTGGTGAAGTCTTGTGACTCTTGCCAACGTCAAGGAAAAATCTCGCAAAAAGACGAAATGCCTCAAAATGCAATTCAAGTCTGTGAGATTTTTGACGTGTGGGGCATCGATTTCATGGGGCCATTCCCGTCTTCACGAGGGAATAAGTATATCCTCGTGGCCGTCGATTACTTGTCAAAATGGGTTGAAGCTAAAGCGCTCCCCACTAACGACGCCCGAGTGGTTGTTAAGTTCTTGAAAAATCTCTTCTCCCGATTCGGAACTCCTCGTGCTATAATCAGTGATCGTGGTACTCACTTCTGCAATGATCAATTTGCAAAAGTTATGCTCAAGTATGGTGTCACTCACCGACTTTCTACCGCGTATCACCCGCAAACAAGCGGACAAGTTGAGTTGTCGAATCGTGGATTGAAACGTATCCTTGAAAGAACCGTTGGTGAAAATCGAGCCTCATGGGCCGACAAATTGGATGATGCTTTATGGGCTTTCCGAACCGCTTTCAAGACACCAATCGGGTGTACTCCTTACAAGCTGGTTTACGGAAAGGCCTGCCATCTGCCCATCGAGCTCGAACATAAGGCATATTGGGCCTTGAAACATGCCAATTTTGACCTTAAGACCGCGGGCGATCACCGTAAGCTCCAAATTAATGAATTAAATGAGCTTCGGGATCAGGCCTACGAGAATTCTTTGATCTACAAAGAGAAAACAAAAAGGATTCATGACTCTAAGATTAAAAACCGCATTTTCAATGTTGGTGATCGAGTCCTCCTCTTCAATTCTCGGCTAAAGATTTTCTCGGGCAAACTCAAAACCCGCTGGTCTGGGCCATTTACCATCACTCAAGTTTTTCCATATGGAACCGTCGAGCTAGCTCAAAATGACGGTCCAAACTTTAAGGTGAATGGTCATAGGTTGAAGCATTATTTTGGAGGGGACGTACCATCCATGGTTGTCCCGGATCTCCAAACTTTCCCCATGAACAACTAAATGCGGGGTCGAGTCAAGCTCATGTGACTCGGTTAACAAAAACAAGCGCTTCGTGGGAGGCACCCCATGCTTATCCATCTATCTTCTTTCTATTTTCTTAATAAAGAGGAGGGCTTCCTCTTCCATATCTTGTGCCTCGTTGTTTTGTGCTGTGTCCAGGAATGCCGGATGAGACTCTGTGCTCGAGTTTCCTTCTCGCTTACTCGACGGTTTCATCATCCGCTGCTTATCCAATATCCATAATCTTATCGTTTTACATTTATCTTTTGGCATAATTAATAAACGGCCTTAGATTTTTGTAGGGATACCCGTACCTTTAAGACATTGAGGACAATGTCTCGTTTTAGTCTGGGGGGGGGGGGTAATCTGTCAATTTGATTTTGGCCTTGCACATTTTTGCCATTTTCTCATGCAATCCCGTTTTTTCCTCAAAAATTGAAAAAAGTCCAAAAAAATGAGAAAATTTAAAAATTTTGTGCAAAAATATAATAAGTTTTGACATTTTTGTTGATTTTCCGCTGGGTAGAGTAGGAATAAAATTTTGACTTGACCGGGCGTGTTGAGCCCTAGCTTGTTCCCTTAACCAATGATAATCATATAAGCTTGTGCTAGTCTTGTACACAAGGAGCTGCTCTTTTGCGTGTTCCCGTACTTGACTTTATACATGCATGGCTTTAAAGCTTTCGCTAGTCTTTTACATAAGGAGCTAGAAAACGCGAATTCTTTTCAAGAATTTGCAAGTTTCTGTAACTGACTTTATATATGCGTGGCTGATTATCGGCTAAGTATTCGCCAATTTCATTATTTGAGATTTTTAAATGTGCGAAGAGCGAGTAGTTGGTTCTCTTTAGAGCTCGTCGTAGGTACTTGTGGCCTTTTGCTCCCGTAAAATTGTTTCACCCCATATATTGTATAAATAATTAAAGATATTTAGGTTTAGAACGAAATTTAGTTCTCCATCTTCTTAAAAGAATTTTTGCTCTAAAGATTGGGTACACATCAAGGTCCCGTATTGAGTGAATAAGTTGTAAAGTGCTCTTAGATTTCGGATTGAGATCGGACCTTGGATCCTTACTTCTAAAGGCGGTAAGGTCTTGGATTTAAACCGTGAAGGTTCGTTTTCTAAGGGTTACTATTGAATGTTTGATGTTTTGGAAACACCCGGTAATCCCGTGGTATTAAGTTATTGAGTGAAGAAAAGTTTGAGTAAAAAAAAAAAAAAAAAAAAAAATGTATGTTGAGATGTATGGATTTTGTGCTTAATGTGTTAGACAAGTTGATGGCACGTGAGGTGCATGTGAATGACCCTAGATCGGGTACATGAGGTGCACGTGATGTTTCTCCACAACTTATGTCTACATGTTTGTATGAGTTCTTTAGTCTTTGACGTATGTAATAACCTTGATTTGGACCTCATTTTTAAGGCAAACTTTTTTGCAAGAAGATGGAAAACTACTTAGCGCTTTAAACTTGATATCTTTATCGGACTAATAATTATGAAAACGAGAAGATTATGAAGAAATTCATTTCTCTCACAAAAATAAAATAAGTAGAAACAAAAATAAGAAATTGGGAGCGAGAGGTTCTTACACAAGTAACTTCTATGAGTAGTGTTGGCATCTAAATTCTAAATAGGTTGTGATCTCGTTTATAAGCTTAGTTTGGGAGCATGTGAAAAATCAAGGACGAAGAATTTTATCCTTATGGTCACTCCTCTATGAGTTGTGTTTCTACTCTATGACCCTAAAAATTATCGTTAGATAATGATTGTCAACAAAGCCGTCACTTGAATAATAAGAAAAATACAAAAATAGAATAAAAGGAAAAATGGGGAGTTTTTAGAACTTAAGATTTCTTGATCTCTTTTGAAAATTTTGCTACTTCTCAAAGTTAGTAAAAATAGATTAGAAATTTTCGGTTTCGAAAACGAGTTTTATAACATTGCATGAGGACATTGCAATAGCTTAGTCTGGGGGAATTTGGTATGTGCTTAAACACATACCTTTTCTTGACCAAAACCGGACCAAAATAACCAAAAACCCGACCAAAATGCCAAAAGAAATTGTGTTTTTGTGTTTTTGTATGTGCAGGGATGGATATCATAAAAACCGACAAAAGACACAAGAAAATCAAGAAAACGAGCACGAGATTTGGAAAGGAGTCAAAGCCTAAGCCGGGGAAGCTAGTGGTCAAAGTCAAAGCTCAAAAAGTCATAAAAGGTCCTCAAAGTTTCAGAAATGACAAGATTGAAAAAATAGATGAAGTTATACATTTGGTCCTCCAAGATTGCAAAGTTGTCACTTTTGGTCTTTATGAAGAAATTTTGGAAATATGAAAAGGAGGTCCCTCATCAATTAAAGAATGTCAAAAAGAGCCCTTGGAATAATATTTTTGGAAGTTGGCAGCTTGGGTCCTTATATATTCAGGACTCTCACTTTTGGTCCCTAGTATTCACACTAGTCTACAACCGGATCCATACTTTTCCATTAACCCAATCTACTCTTATCCTAAACCCAACCCAGCCCACTAGCCATATCAACAACCAAGCCCACATCCATTCCCCATTTAACCCGAGCCCACAATTCGGATAAATAAATAAAACTCGGGTCAATGGTTAAATTCGGTCAAAACAAATAAATATTACCCTTTACCTATTCCCGCCCCCCAAATCCCATTTACCCAGTTTTACATGAACCCTAGATTCACCCAAGTACAAAATTACTACAATTAAGGGCTAATTGGTCAAATCAAAGGGTTTCTAGAAGGTGTCAGATGTGTCAGGAGGTGTCAGAAGCAAACAAGCACACACGGGGACAAATGGCAGCTAATGATTGGTTTCTACACGTCACAATCAGTGATCCAAGGGTGCTCATAATTGGGTAATGATTAGATTATGATCAAACGGCTTTGAGAGGCTTTGAAGAATCACAGGTCACACGGATTGCCAGCTTGGCAATCCATGACCTCCCTCCCTCTAGATCCTTCTCATTGTTGCTATAAATAGAGGCATTTGGTAGCTGATTAGAGTAGTTAGTTTTTTAGATAAAGTTACTCTGCTGAATTTTGTACTCAACTAGTTTTAATTGTAATCTCTCTTTTGTAATGTTTTAGTGATTTAATAAAATTTTCATTTCAGCTTTCATTTAAGTTTGTTCACTTTTAATAGTTTTTGATAGATAAAGCTCAGTGTCACTGTTCCATTAAGCTTCTAAGAAGCTAATATCTACTTTTCTCAAAGTTCTTTTCCTTTCATTTGCTTTCAAAAGACATAAAAACATAAAAATCAGAAGATAAATATAAAAAAAAATATAAAAATGTTGTTGTTTATTCAAATTTTAGCTTACATTTAAGCTATTTACTCTAGTTAACAAGCTCATAAAGCTTTCTAGCTTGTGTGAGCCTGTTTTGATTCAATTCACTCAAAATCTCACAAAAAGTCAACTATAGTCAAACTCAGCTTATCTTTAATAAGCCAGCTTATTTGAGGAGTAAAGACAGCCAATAAGGAGTCCAATTGGCCTGTCAAAAGACAGGCAAGCATAGTGAACTCCCTCAATTGTGGCTGAGGGAGAGTGGCTCAAGTGAGTATTTGCTTAATTTTGGTTCCACTCAACTGAATTAGTGTAGATCTGCTCTCATTAGTTTTTTTTTTTTTGCTTGATTGTTGCTTATTTTATGTTTATCTGTCATATTTAGTTATAATATTGTTGGTTTGATCATTAGTATAGTGTTTAGCTTTGAAGCTGTCTCAATTATTGTCTCTGAATTGATCTTAATCTGTGAAACTGAATGTTTGTTGGAATTTGTTGTTAATCTCTGTTAATTTGTACTCTAATATGATTATGTTACTGAGATTTATCATTGTTGATGAGATTTGAGGATTGATTCTAAGATTGTTAGTGTAATCAGTAGGTTCAGGGGTGTTTGGATTTACTTGGTTTCTGGGGTTAGAATTGTTATTTAGGTGCTTTAACTGCATAACTAGTTTAATATAGGTTAGAGTAGACTAGATAAAGTCTATAGTTGTAGGTTTATTCAACAAAAGTCAAAAATAGTTTAATATCTCACTACTGCTTTCCTTGTGGTAATCTGATCCAGCTGAGCTTGTTTATTTGCTGCAATTTATGTTTGTGATTGTGGATTTATTGCTTAAACATGTTCAATGAACACCTAGTAACAGATTTAGGACATTGAAATTCAGAATAGTCAAAGTAGTTGAGCATTAAATAAGTCAGACTAGTCAGATTATTTGCAGCATTGGTGTTTTCCAGATGTCTGATCTAAGGCTTAATTAGGTAATCAATTGAAGTTTTCTCATAGGGCTCTTAGGTATTTTAGATACTCAGTAGTGCTATAGAGCTTTTGCCCCCTTAATATTTTAGATTTGAGCTTATTTAGACTGCTTAAGAGCTTCTGCAAGTAAGGTGTTCACAATAAGTCTGCTGTAGCAAATGTTACTACAAGTTCATGATTTGGTCAGCTGAACATAGCTCAAATTGATCAAGGACTTGTGTTTTTGTGGTAGGGCTCTTAGTTTATTTGTGATATTTGCTTGGTTAGCTTCTCAGATCTGCTTTTTGTTTCCAAATTGGTTGAGAAATAAGCTTTTAATCAGCTGTTGAAAGTAGCAGTTTTGAAACTACAAGTCCATTAAGTTGTTTGAATCAATTAGCTCTAATCTGCTTATTTGCTTGTTCAAATCTGTTAATTTGAGTTCCAAATTGTTTATTAGTTGCTTGTTTAAGTTTCCTGAGCTTTTGGTGCTATTTGGAGCTCATTTGCTTAATTTTTGCTTTTTGGCTTATTCCCAATAAGCTGTTTCAGCTAATTTTGTGCTTATTTGGGTGTTTATTTCATTTTTCATCAAAAGTTCACCAGTTTTTAGAATTACTATTAAAATTTCAGATTTATTAAAGTCAGTTTGCTATTTTATTTGAATTTAATTAGTTTAATCTTGTTTTTAAATAATAAAAAGAAAAGAAAACAAAAATAAGTTTCAGTTTGTCATTTTTAGTCCTTCGTCTTTTCTGTTAAAGTTAAAATTCGGGGCTGGTTAGTTTTTAGTTGTAAAGAAGTTTGGTAATTGGCTAAATTAGTCCCTGTCTTTTATAAGTTCAAAAATAAGTTTCAGTTTTTACCATTTTAGTCCCTCGTCTTTTATAAAACTTTTATTTTCTTAATTTTCTTTTATAAAATCAGTTTTAATAAATTCTATTTTAGTCCCTTAGGTTTTTACTATTTTATTTTAAGTATAATTTCACTAATAGATTTATAAATCTCGGGATTAGCCCGGGATTTGCAATTATTTGAATTCTTTTTGTGTGCATTTATTTTAATAGCGTAGATTGCTTTTAATTTTTCTTATTTTAGTATAATCAATTCTAAAAAAAATCTTTCACGTCACTTATTCACTTCACATATTCACGACTCCGATTCGACTTATTCGCCGTCAAACCTTCGTTGGGAGAACGACCCGGGGGAATTGTATTCGTTACAATTTCTTTGGACTCAAAAATAAAAATAAACAAATATACAACATCAATAAAATGGCGCCGCTGCCGGGGAAGGCTTGAAACGAGTGCGTCGATTTCGTCCGTTGTTTTTGTGATTTGAAGATCCTTCCTTGGAAGTTATTGTTTTTTATAAAAATAAAAATACAAAAATATAATAAATAAAACACTTTTCCTAAAGTGTTTTCATAAATACATCTTAATAAATATCCTCGGTCTTCCGTTGAAGGAGGGCGGTTGTAAACCATTCCAAATAACAACAAAACAAATCGTGAAATTAATCGGTATCGGATTACTTTATTACTACAACCTAATTACGGGGTTTAAGGAAGCTTGACATTAAATTGTTGTTCTTGCTAGGATCTCAAGGTAATTCCAATTTACTTTTATGTAATTCATTATACGTGTTAAATACGATCTTGCTTCCGCTATGTGTACTCTTGATGTGTTTATATAATTAGATGTAGATCATGCTAGTAAAATTCCAACAGTGGCATCATGAGCCCGTTTTTAACATGTTAATGAATTACTTAAACGCATAAAAATCAAACCTTGATTTATAGATACACATGTTAAGTCGATTTTAATTTATTAGGGTTTGTTTTTGTAGAAAACATTCTAGTTAAAATCGAATAGAATTTAGGGTTAGGGTTTCGACCCTAGTTAACTAATTAATTAGTTTGTAACCCTAAATTAAGAACATGATGTGCTATGTGTTTATTTGAGTAATTAGGGTTACGATCTTGGTTGATCCATAATTCTTCATGCAAGGAATTATGGATTTGGATTGATTATTTGCTACATGATTTTTTAAGATAAATCTAAAATTAGGGAAGACCCTAATTAATATATTAATTAATCGAGTTATGTGCTATGTGGTATTTAATTAGTAAAAACTTACGCGGTCAAGCTATTTGACGTCTGTGGTCCATTGGGCACAATGAGCTCGAAAACTAATGGGAGTTTTTCTAATTATATACATTAATTTTCACATAGAGATTATTAATAGGGTTTATCAAAAGGTTTGCATGTGGCTATATAATATTGTATATGATCATATATGTGTTATTACGTGTTTATTTTTTTTTAATTACTTGATCTTTGTGTTTTAATTATGATGGATTGGAAAAATAAAAGAGGGTAATTTTTTCAATAAAAATAAATGAACATAATAACTATGAAACCTTTTGTGGTAAATTATTTATTGCCAAGTCTTATGTGCCGATAGTGGTTCGCTTCGCACGATAATTTGCTCCCAGGCGAGACTATCAATCTAATAATTTACTACATGTTTTAAGCTTTAAATCTTAAAGTTTTAATAGATTGATGTGACTGTACAAAAGTGGTCGAAGCGGCGGACCTAATATTTACAAACTATAAAGTGGGTATAAGGAGGCTTGACATTAAATTGTCATCCGAAAGGGGCGCATTTTTAATTAGCTTCGGCGGACGTTTGCCCCTCCGCTCGCCTGTGCGTCAATATTAGACTTACCAAGTACACCATGAAAAAGTACGAAGCATCTTAAGGCAATGTTGTAAGTTTCTCAACGCCATCAATTAAATTTTGTTGATTTTAAGCTGCGAATTGGTAAATGGTTTTGTAGAAAACATATGTTACAAGATGAATGCATGACATCTTGTACATATTTTTTTGATTACATAACATCAAAATTTTATACCCTTAAAATTTAAGTAATATGCCATCCAACTATGAAAAGGAACGCCTAAGGTTACATCCTACATCACTAGCAGCCAAAGCTGAATGTTGATGTTCAAAGGGTAGGAGTCTAAGGGTAAATTGAGTACTTTCATTGCTAGCAGCCAAAGCTGATGTGATGAAACGACGTCAATTTACATGTTTCTTAAGTTGGTTAACTTAATTGAGCACTTTCATTACTAGCAGCCAAAGCTGATGTAATGAAACGGCGTCAAGGCATAAAGATTTGGGGATGAAACATGCTTACATTTGCAACTGAGGTTGGCATAATATGTAAGTCCCATGATTTTAGGAATTGCAATTGGATATTGGCAATTGAGTGTAGCTCTACCTTATTGAGTACTTTCATTGCTAGCAGCCAAAGCTGATGTAATGAAATGACGTCAATTTAGATCCTAATTTTTCAGTGAAAATTAAATGGTTAAATTTAATTACCATGGGTGTTTAATTTTCTTGAAAAGTTATTATCGAAAATACTAAAATTGAATTTTGAAAATTCTTTTAATGTATTTAATGCAACGTTAAAACCGTAAACGTGAAACATTCCTTTAGTGGAAAGTTGATCTGCACCCGTAGGGGTCTTTGGATGGAGTCAACTTAACTGAAAGGATTAACCTAGTCTACTTTTCGTGTGAAGAGTGAGACTTAATCCTATTCCTTTTCATAAATGAGAAAGGTATAATAGGAAAATTAGAATTGTCTAAATTCTAAGAAATAACTCATGGCAGTTTCATAATTGCAAGTTTAGGAGTTATTAAAATTAGAAGTTAGACTAATTACCGCAAAATTGGTAAAAGGCAAACTAAAATGATTGGTCTAGTTGTTGTGCTTTAACCATTTAAAGGTGCTACATATCACTCTAGGTGATGGTAGACCTAATTGAGGAAGAAATTGCATACCCAATTTTCTCAAGTTAATTGTATTGATGGATATTCTATCATTGACAAAGTAGAATACATTGTTTGAGCACCTTAGTATGTATTACGTAAGGGATTACTCAAAGGTGTAGGAAAGTAAGCAGCACGCTATTTGCTTTTACTGTGTTTTGAAACACTTATAATGTTGTCAAATCCAGTGGGAGCATTGTGTTGGAATTACTGAATAATGAGTTCATGTAGTGATCTTTAATTCAGTGGGAGCTACAAGTCTTGATATCTTGGTAGTAACCTAGATTATCTCTAGAATCTCTTGAGATAAATACTTTCCAATTATAGACACTTGTGGTATTAAGGATAGTCGTGTACGTTTCCTTATTAGACGAGGTGATTCTATATCTACTAATATCTATGACACAATCATATTGATCACATAAGCAAACTATTGATGTGTTGTTTATCTGATGCATAATGTTGTTCCATGCACAAGTGGGAGAAATCTTTATTGTGTGCAAGCAACAACATAAAGCGATATGATTTAAAGGGTTCTCTTGACTGCAAGGTCAGAGATTGATATTCTAAGTGGTTTATTCACATCTAATTAATAGAACACTTGGAGTTAATATCTACTTTCATTACTAGATATTAATGACAAGGTAAATTACATACTTTCATTACTAGCAGCCTCATCTGATGCAAGGAAACTATGTTAATTTACAAGTTTCTAAATTAGATAATTATTAGAACAAGTGTCAATATGATAATTAGACTACTTCAAAATGAATATTTATGTATTGTTGAAATGACATAAATAAAAGAAGTAATCTAATACTACTTCATAATTTGAATGTTTATGTATTCATGGTGAAGTAATAAATTAACTTGAAACAATATATTGAAACCGAATTGTGGTGTTCATAATTACTTTAGTTATGCATATTTATATTTTAGTATAAAGATATAAATATGAAGTCTTTTGATTGCTATAAGACTTATACTAAAGTTAGACGTTAACTTGTTATGTTTTTAATTAAGACATATACAAGAAGTCATGGAGTTCATCAATGACTTATAACGTAGATTGGGATTATAACAGTTTATGTCTTTTTGGTAAGACATAGAAATGAAGTGGCTTGGGTAAAAAGGCACTTATGTTATAAAGTATGCAATTGGCTTGAAAAATCTATTATACCATTAAATTGACTTAGTTGGTAAATAGGTAAGCCAAAAACAAAATATATTTATCTTAAATATTGTAAGATTGACTTACAATATTTATCCTAATGAAATACGTAAGTTTATGGTATGTTCAGTTAGGAAAATCAAACTCTTGTAATATTGTTTGATTTAAGATAACTATATCTTCTCCTCTTCCTAAAGATATCAAGGTTAGAAAATTGAGTATGAATTGGATATACTCAATTAGACTCCAACCTAGAAGATTAATAAGACACCATTTATTATGGAATGTGTTGAATCACATTAAGTCTTAAAATTGAAGTTCAGAATTTGTTAGACTGCTTGATGAGTAGGTTATTAACAAATTAATGTTAGGAACTGTCAATATGTATTTGTAAAGACCCAAAAGAGAACAAGTTTTTGTTGCTCTATTTGCTAAGTATTTATAGATAATCTATAAATTGTAAGAGGCAAGTGGGAGGAGTTTATCTTGATGAGATAAAATTACAAGATGCATAATCTTCTAAATACACTAGCAAAATCATAATGAGGATTTAACATGTTAGTGTTAAATCTCAAGATAATGGAATTCTCATTTCATAAGATCCGCAAGGATATCTCAAATATTTGTAGAATATGTTGAGGATTATGAGTTACAGGATTATTATAAACCTGTTAATAAATTGCAAATGTTTATTTGGCAAAATTACTCATACTATGAATAATTAGATGCAGTCCAAGAAGATAACTAGTTTGGAAACGTAGTTGATCTTAAACTCTATAGTTACACTATAGAATGAAGATGAATTTCTACAATGGGAATGAAAATCCTAGAGATTTAAATTCAGGTGTAGAAATCATAATGGACAAATTTGTATACATATTTAATGTGTGAAAAGATTATCAATCACATTTAAGCAATTAACTGTGATTGAAATTCTTTCTAAGCACATTAAATGAATAAAGATTATGATTGTCATTCTTAGTTTCATTAATATGAAATTAACAATGGAATATCAAATCTCTTTCTTGTGTAATTACTTGTGCGAGGACGAAAAATAATTGAAAGGAGTATTTGAATTCAAATAATCTTTAGAAGTATACAAAGTGCAATCGTTTAGATTGATGCATGCATCTAGGAGATATACTTATGTTTAGTTATTAAATCTAGTTTTGATTTATAATTAAATAAGGTATTTCTAAATGTTCCTAAAAGCTAGTGGGAGAAATATATTTATTTTCTTATTTCACATATGTTGTAGAACATATGGGAAGTAACATTCCATTAACATGAAAATGTTAAGTTTTGGTTTGGAATGAAACTTCACGTGGAAATTTAGAAATTAAAACCTTGGAGTATATGTTTATTGTTATAAACATAAGCGGAAAAATTACTAATTCTAATAAGCATTATAATCTATTAGAAAGGCTAGATAGATACATATCTTTGAAAAGATATGACATGAATAAAAATCTAAGTTTGACACAAGGATTTTTCATGTATATCATGTTGCTTGTTATATCATGCTTGAATGAAAGATGATTGACAACATTAATATCTAATTGTAATTTATTAGATAGTTAAGTGTAATGGATATTGTTTAGAATTAACATCCTCAGCCTGGAGTTGCTCCATAATTCTAAATATGAACCATATGGCATGTTGTTGCAAAATTGGTATAGTTGACAAATCTGGAAAGATTTGAAGATATCAATCATTACAAAGTTTACGGAATTTTAATATAGCATATTGTTGTTTGGATACAATGATGCTAATGAAATTGAGATGATACTCAATACTAGTCATGGTGGGAGTTTACCCTTGTTAAGGCCATGTGTACTAGTTATGCTCATTTTGAGCATAGTTGCATTTTACATTAAAGAATTAGAATATTTTAACTACAAAGGTTTGGTAGTTTAATGTCATAAATTCGTGGATGAGGATGCCACGCAATTTTATGAAGTATGCGGCAATATCTAGATAGATGAATGCACACATACAAGAATTTCAGTAAATGAATTCTTAAAATAAGTATTCTCAAAATTTCCGATAGATCAAAATTAGTTGATTTATGCCTTGTCAACAAGTATGGTTGTCATGACTTGTGGCATAATTCATTAATGGGAATTATCATGCATTGATCTATTTAGTATTTAGATAAGGGATGTTAAGCAATTATTATTTACAATGAATTAAAGTACGAGGTACGTTTGTTTTCATTAATAATAAATTGTATCCTATATTTGCATGTTTATATCCATGAATATATTGGTATATATTTTAAATTGTCCATTGTTGATTAATGATATGGGAATATCATTAAATAAAGACAAATGTGAGGATTAGTAGAATGTATTGTAAGGTTGAGATGCCAATATCACATGATATTCAGGATTGGAATATAGGACTATCCCGACTTCATGAGTTTACTTTATGGATCTTGTCATCAAGTAAATCATGTATATATATTTATCCTCAGACTTGAGATACCAGATAATCGTTCATACATGTAGTGCATTTCTGTGACTCAATTTAACGCTATACGTAACTGGTAGCTATACGGATTGTTTTCGGAAGTGTTGCAAAGTGTATGAGTTATGCTTGTAGTCAAAATGGGATTTGTTCATTCAAATTTAATTTGAAGTTTAATACTACTGGGCCCCTCGTGGGATTAATAAGATGTTTGTGCGGCCGCACCCATGATCTCCTCTGACTAGTTCAGAAGATATGGTAATCTTATTGAATCATAAATAACGAGAAACAGAATTATTAATAAAGAATGGCTGAGATCCATATCTTTATTAATGTAGTATTAGAAACAAAAGGATAAGTATGATGATTAAAGTCATCAAGTGGTTTTTCCAGGAGACCACACACCCGAGTTGTTCTAGGGGCATTGGCGTGTTGCCAAACGCTAACCAATGTCATTACACTTTTAATAGATTTCCAAGTGGGAGCTGTTAAAGTTAATGGAAAAAGTATTAAATGTGTATGTCTAGATTCGAACACGGGACCGAGGGATTGCACACTTTACGTATGATGATCAAGTAAATAATTAATATGTATAATTATTGTATATATTAATTATTTGAACACGAAATAATGCATAACTAACGTTATATAATTAACGGTGTTGACTAACGACCGTTAAGTTAATAAGGAAATGACTATTAGTGAAATTGGAGGCCAAAGATCTAGAATCCTATTACATAAGGTGGCCGGTTTTGGGTTAGAGTTAAATAACCCAAATCGATCCAAGTAATTAGCTTGTGCTCCAAGAATACTTTCACTATAAAAGGACAAACAATATTGGCCTTTAGTTTGGACATCATGTACAATACTATAACCAAAAGTTGCTTGTCTTTTCTTCCTTTGAATTAAAATCGATCAGTCAAGTCATGTCTATCCAAGTAGGCCGACTTTATTATTATATGAATAGAAGAACGACTTTATTATTAAACAATTGGATATTGGTTTAATACGTGTCTAATCACTAGCATCATTGCTTGATCGGTTATAGTACGTGTGTACATGAGTTCGGTAACAACTTACTTTAGTTGTTCATCTTGGATTGTGGAACAAAATGGTAAGGGGTTCCACGTTAATCCATCTTTATTGATCTTGTTATTAGAAGAGAAGAATTGATCCTTGTTCATGCTAGGATCTCGAGGTAATTCTAATTTACTTTTATGTAATTCATTATACGTGTTAAATACGATCTTGCTTCCGCTATGTGTACTCTTGATGTGTTTATTTAATTAGATGTAGATCATGCTAGTTAAATTCCAACAATAGACATAACATTTTTCTTTTAAATGTGCATGCAAAATATCCTATGTTTTTTAAGTCGTCTTTAAACTATATAAAGCTTCACATTATTAGGTGAGAAAAACTTAGGGTGCGTTTGGTATGCTCAAGGGTTTAGAATATGATTTGGATTCGGTATAGATGGAAAGAAAAGGAGGAAAGAGAAAAATGGTGAGGACAAAAAAAAAATATTTAATTACATATGAAATATTGCTTTTTAATATTTTGAACTATTATTTAAATTATTGTATTATTAAGGAAATGAGAGATATAAACCTATAAAAAAAATGACCCCACATGAAAGAGAGAGAAAAAATTAGTAAAATAAACTCTAAATTCTTATTGGTTGGTATCATCAAAAGATACCAATTTAGCCTCTTATCAAATATATCATTTTATATCATGTGTCATTTAAAAGAATATGTACCAAACACTTGTTTTGAATTTTCTTTGAATCCAAACCCACTCACACCCATATACCAAACGGGCCCTAATTCTATTAATCAAACAATTTACAAGGATTTGTTAAAAGATGAAGTAGGGCTTTATTGGTCTCTGGATGCGAGAAAAAGCTTAATTAGTCTTTGAAGTGCTTTTACATAAGTTCTGGTCTTAAGATTAACATATCAAAGAGTGCTAATTATGGTGTGGGTGTCGAATTTAATGAGGTTAAGGTAGTCACTAGATCTATCATATGCTCGACCAATAAGTTTCATTTCACTTACCTCGGTCTCCATGTGGGGGTGGGGTGTTGCAACTTGTAAAATTCCCCAGTAATTTGTAAATGCTAATCAAGTATTAAATTACCATTACTGATTAGTTAACCATTTTTATGGGCAAAATTTAAAATTTTTGTTTATTACATTACATTAATTCAAACACGTTGATACGTGATTCACAAACACATTGGAACGAGCTCACACACGGACCACAACGAATCCAACATACTAATAATAAACCAAACGGATCACATTACTATTCCTGGCCCAATTTTTGGCTTGTTACTATTCTAGCCCAACTCAACTTTTATAATTTCTTATATATCACTCGGTTCAACTCACCTTCACTTGACCCCATTTATTCGAGAATTCGACACACAAACTATGCAACATTTTACACCATTCGAATCTCCATACACCAAAGAATCAGGTTTGACAACTCTCACTTGCTCATTCGAACATTTAATCCTCGAACGAGACCCAAAGTAAATCTCTCTCGACACTTGTACAAATTCATTCGATATTAATCCATTTTAACCAAACTCGATTTAAACTTGTTTTCACCTAAGCATATATTTATTTCTAGTCGAAAATGAGTGCATGAGATTGTTTCTCGTCTTTTTTTACATTTGGTCACGTCAAAATAAGTTGTTTGGACCCTTTATATGTCGAACGAGACATATATACTTGCAACTTGTGTTATAACCAAAACAATACACAACCCCCCCTAACTCCATTGTACTCGAGTATTATTCCCAAATACTTATCCCAATCTCTGCTAACTATCCCATCAAATCCACTTGAGTCATTTTAATACTATAAACTTGCTTAATACATGCATATATACGATATGCATACACACACTCCATTCACATTTGAAACAAGTATTTCACACACATTTCTCTTTAAGTATTCCTCTTTGCCGAGACCTCCCAAGAACAGGAGCAAGTTCTAGCCCTTTTCGAATCAAATTCCAATCGTACAAGTTCATTCGAAGCCTTGGTGATCATCCTAACGTGTGAAATCCATACCTCTCGAATCCTAATCCATTTTAACAAGTTCTCACACCATCTTTTGGTGTTGTAATTCTTTTACAACTCATTTCCAACTCTTATACACGTTTTCTATATATCATGCATAGTTATGAATTTCCATTCGATCATATTTACTTTCTATGCATTTTATTACGTTTTCTTATTAGTTATTATTTAATACATATATACATTTGACCTCCTTCATGGATAGCTAGAATAATCGAGTTACATACTTGTTCGACACTCACATCTTCATTTTTATGCATATCGAGACTCATTTTAATTATATATTGCATCATATATTTCATATCACACGTTATAAGTCATATTTCTATTTTGGACCTATTGATTTATTCGACTAAGAATGGCCTCATTAAAATCCATTTCGTACACACAACATATCGATTTTATTGCTCACACTAATTCTTCATAAGCTCATCGAATAAGCTGTTGTAATAAGCTCGCATTATAAGCTCTACAAAGTCCTTTTTGAACCACAAACCTATCGCTACTCGAACAGAACTTAAAAACCAACATATTTATACGTATGGGCTTTTAAGCCCAACAAGCCAAAAATAAGCAATTGCGATAAGCAGTTCGAATAAGCTCATTTGTATTGTTTTTAAGACCCTTAAATGAGCCCAATGACAAGCCCAAAATATTCTTATACCCAACGATTCGTAAAATCTTATTGGGCCTTTGTTTTGTCACGTTAAAGCCCAATAAGCAGTTAATAAGCTCTTTTTGCAAATAAGCAGTTTAATAAGACTCAAATAAGCTTTTTAAAGATGTTACAACTTTCGGAAAACTTATCACATCATTTTTGTGATTTTTGGACTAAATTTGCAAAATAAATTACAAATCGGGTTAAAAGTGTCAACTTCACATAAATATGTTCCAAACTGTTATTTCAGTAACCTGAGGGTAGAAATTGTTCAAACAGTAAACATAAGGCTTAAAATGTCATTTTGGAACCTTTTGGACTAAAAATGTAACTAATAACTAACCAAGGACTAATGGTGCAAAAGTTACTCCATTAGGATAGAAAGTGTCAATCCTGTATAAGTTCGAGGACCAAATAGTAACTTTATTTCATGCATATTCCATTTCATGTTTTTACACTGTTTCATTCAATCACAAGCATTTTTACCATTTGTTCAACATATTAAATCACGTTACGTTTATATATTTATATAACGAATTTCAACGAATAACTTAACGTTTCATTTCAACCACTTTCGAGGAAACGATATTTATGGATTCAATAACATAAAAACAATATAATATTGTATATAATATTATTTTTGAACTTTAAGCATTTTAAGCATATCACTCACTCTCGTCACAAATCAAATCGTTATCCGTTACTCATTTTCACACTCATTGTTCGTATTATGTCAAAACTGTCAAAATCTCAAACTTCACTATTATTCAGGTCGTGTGTTGGAGCAGTTCCCATAATTCACTTGATTTCACATTTCAACTTTGCCAGTTACACTCAAGGTGAGTCATAGCCCAACTTTTACTCATTTAATAACTTTACACTCTATAGGGAAGATACATGCTACAAAATCGAACACAAGTATTTTCTGTATGCTTCACCTGATTGATATTGCCTAAGTTACTCTATTGCCAAAAGCCCCTCACATTATGAACCATTAATCACTTGCGAGTGAACGCAAATATAGTGAATAGATCTATTGGAGGCTGACTGCCTATTCCACTAATGACGGATGGATAATCTTAGTTGCTAGCCGAATTAGTCGCAATGCACTATATTTGAAGGAAATAGGAAGATGGCAATCTCCTACACGAGGGCCATAACTCACCCCATTAATTTGGCATGTTCACCACCGTTTTACGGTACACTGTTAACGTTTGCGTGTCATGAGACTTAGGGCAATATATCCAACTGCAATATCACCATTTCAAACATGATTGTAATTCACAGGAAATCACAAACTTGTGTTCTAAACTGATTACTATTACAAACTCTATGATTTCACTCAACAATTATGTTGACTTTTAGCATGTTTATCTCAGGTAATTAACGGAGCAGTCAAGGCACGGAGTGGGCATTAAACTGATGGTTTTTGGTGGTGTAAAATAAATTATGTCATTCATTTCAAACTACTACACCCTTTTGTGCGATATCACAACAATGAAATTTCACTTTTGTATCTCAACTATTATTTGAATGACAACAACTTTCAAAACGCATCTTTTGAGCCGTTTTCTATGATTATGACAATGATCCTCCCCGTAAAACCCCGATTAGTCTTCCGCTGGTAATATTGGACGTAGCAGTTTGCATGGTCTCTTCAAAACTTTTACAAGCTAACTTAGTCGTCTGATCAATATAAACATCCAACCCAATGTGAGATGTATTTATTGTATGTTAAACTAAACTTATTATAGTTTGTTTATATAAAGTCTAAGGACCTTTTAGTATATTGGTATATGTATGTATGTAAGTTCTGTATAATCCAGAAACTTGTATATGGGCTGGGTCATAACCGAATATGGTTATAACGTTTAGAATAGATTGTATCGTTTACTTTATGTGAATCGGTATTCCTCTCTTCCAAAGGTACCGATTCAGTTTATATAAATAGGTTAGGATTTCTGTAAACAATTCATTCCATATCAATACAATTCAGAAATCATATATCAGTTTCTATACTTCTGTTATTTCAATTACAAGTTGCTGTCCCAAAATTCTTGTTCCATTCATACCATTTGAGAAGAACAACAACCTGTGAAGTCTCATATACCAACAATTGGCATCAGAGATAAAGGTTAATCGACCCAGGGAAAGACGAAAACAACGATTCCTGTTACAGAACTTGTAACCATTGATTTCAGAAGTTATTAGAAGAAGAAAATCGTTTTCTGTTAACAACACAGAAACTGTTTTTTTTCAGGCAAGTATTTAATCAATCAGAGGGGATTCAAGAACGAGGGAAGGAAATTGGAATCACGAATCAGAAAAAGGAAGAAACCGTCGAGTAACCACCATCAGAAAAAGAAGAAAGCACGTCTGGTGTTTGCCCTAATCGACCGGTTTTAATTCTTTCAACCTATTTACTATTTACTACTCCATATAAATTAGGAAAAGTTTTTATTGATTGTTAGTAAGATAGAAATTCCCCATTAGCAAGAAAAAATCCCGATTGATGAAAGTAGCAAAGACCGAATTATATTCCTTTTGCAAAATCCTTAGTGGCAAAATCCTTAGTGGCAACATCTTAGTGGCAACTTAATCCTTAGTGGCAACTTAAGTCCTCCGTGGCAACATCCTTAGTGGCAACATCCTTAGTGGCAATCAAGAACTTAGTGGAAATCAAGTCCTTCGTGGCAAACAAGACCTTAGTGGCATAGAAAGAAAGAAAGGAAGACAATGACAGAAACAACACGTGAACAAAACATTGCATTTCAATGCCCGAAACTTACTGAAACAAACTACACAAAATGGGCAATCATGATGGAGACAATATTGAAGGCATATGGCATTTGGGAAGCAATAGAAGTAAAAGAAGGAGACAAAGCAAAACCTAATGAGAAGAAAGAAAACACATCAAAGGCAATGATCTTCCAAACATTGCCTCAAGATGTTTTAATGCAAGTAGCACAATACTCGACTGCAAAAGAAGTATGGGAATCAATTAAAGTCAAGTATTTGGGAGCCGACTTAGTTCAAAAGGCAAGACTGCAAACTTTAAGAAGTGAACTAGAGACTCTACGAATGAAACCGAATGAGAAAGTAAGTGATTTTGGAGGGAAGTTAAGTAGTATAAAGGCAAAGTTTAAAAGCCTTGGTGGAAATTTGAAAGATAAAGTGTTAGTAAGAAAGCTACTCAACTCCGTTCCAAAGAAGTTTCTACCTATAGTAGCGTCCATCGAGCAATATCAAGAAATTGACACCATGCCATTTGAAGAAGCAATAGGACGAATAACTGCTTTTGAAGAACGACTCAAAAGTCAATACGAACATGAAGAAAAACATCAAGACAAACTTCTAATGGCAAGTTCAAGAAATCAAGGACATAAAAGAGGACGAGGAAGAAACTTTAACAAAGAAAGAGGTACATATCGAGGAGAACGAGACAAGAGTGACAGGAAATGCTACAAATGTGACAACTATGGACACCTTTCATATGACTGCACCAAATGGAAGGAGAAAGACAACAATGAAAAATCACATAGCAACAAATGGACAGACAAGAAAGAAGAATCACTTCTCGCTTATAACTCTGATGAAGATGCACCGTTACTGTGAAGACAAGTCAAGAAAGTTGAAGACTCACCTTGGACAAGTTTAGTTTATGGGGGAGTATTGGATGTTAAACTAAACTTATTATAGTTTGTTTATATAAAGTCTAAGGACCTTTTAGTATATTAGTATATGTATGTATGTAAGTTCTGTATAATCCAGAAACTTGTATATGGGCTGGGTCATAACCGAATATGGTTATAACGTTTAGAATAGATTGTATCGTTTACTTTATGTGAATCGGTATTCCTCTCTTCCAAAGGTACCGATTCAGTTTATATAAATAGGTTAGGATTTCTGTAAACAATTCATTCCATATCAATACAATTCAGAAATCATATATCAGTTTCTATACTTCTGTTATTTCAATTTCAAGTTGCTGTCCCAAAATTCTTGTTCCATTCAAACCGTTTGAGAAGAACAACAACCTGTGAAGTCTCACATACCAACAATTGGCATCAGAGATAAAGGTTAATCGACCCAGGGAAAGACGAAAACAACGATTCCTGTTACAGAACTTGTAACCATTGATTTCAGAGGTTATTAGAAGAAGAAAATCGTTTTCTGATAACAACACAGAAACTGTTTTTTTTCAGGCAAGTATTTAATCAATCAGAGGGGATTCAAGAACGAGGGAAGGAAATTGGAATCACGAATCAGAAAAAGGAAGAAACCGTCGAGTAACCACCATCAGAAAAAGAAGAAAGCACGTCTGGTGTTTGCCCTAATCGACCGATTTTTATTCTTTCAACCTATTTACTATTTACTACTCCATATAAATTAGGAAAAGTTTTTATTGATTGTTAGTAAGATAGAAATTCCCCATTAGCAAGAAAAAATCCCGATTGATGAAAGTAGCAAAGACCGAATTATATTCCTTTTGCAAAATCCTTAGTGGCAAAATCCTTAGTGGCAACATCTTAGTGGCAACTTAATCCTTAGTGGCAACTTAAGTCCTCCGTGGCAACATCCTTAGTGGCAACATCCTTGGTGGCAATCAAGAACTTAGTGGAAATCAAGTCCTTTGTGGCTAACAAGACCTTAGTGGCATAGAAAGAAAGAAAGGAAGACAATGACAGAAACAACACGTGAACAAAACATTGCATTTCAATGCCCGAAACTTACTGAAACAAACTACACAAAATGGGCAATCATGATGGAGACAATATTGAAGGCATATGGCATTTGGGAAGCAATAGAAGTAAAAGAAGGAGACAAAGCAAAACCTAATGAGAATAAAGAAAACACATCAAAGGCAATGATCTTCCAAACATTGCCTCAAGATGTTTTAATGCAAGTAGCACAATACTCGACTGCAAAAGAAGTATGGGAATCAATTAAAGTCAAGTATTTGGGAGCCGACTTAGTTCAAAAGGCAAGACTGCAAACTTTAAGAAGTGAACTAGAGACTCTACGAATGAAACCGAATGAGAAAGTAAGTGATTTTGGAGGGAAGTTAAGTAGTATAAAGGCAAAGTTTAAAAGCCTTGGTGGAAATTTGAAAGATAAAGTGTTAGTAAGAAAGCTACTCAACTCCGTTCCAAAGAAGTTTCTACCTATAGTAGCGTCCATCGAGCAATATCAAGAAATTGACACCATGCCATTTGAAGAAGCAATAGGACGAATAACTGCTTTTCAAGAACGACTCAAAAGTCAAGACGAACATGAAGAAAAACATCAAGACAAACTTCTAATGGCAAGTTCAAGAAATCAAGGACATAAAAGAGGACGAGGAAGAAACTTTACCAAAGAAAGAGGTACATATCGAGGAGAACGAGACAAGAGTGACAGGAAATGCTACAAATGTGACAACTATGGACACCTTTCATATGACTGCACCAAATGGAAGGAAAAAGACAACAATGAAAAATCACATAGCAACAAATAGACAGACAAGAAAGAAGAATCACTTCTCGCTTATAACTCATATGAAGATGCACCGTTACTGCGAATACAAGTCAAGAAAGTTGAAGACTCACCTTGGACATGTTTAGTTTATGGGGGAGTATTGGATGTTAAACTAAACTTATTATAGTTTGTTTATATAAAGTCTAAGGACCTTTTAGTATATTAGTATATGTATGTATGTAAGTTCTGTATAATCCAGAAACTTGTATATGGGCTGGGTCATAACCGAATATGGTTATAACGTTTAGAATAGATTGTATCGTTTACTTTATGTGAATCGGTATTCCCCTCTTCCAAAGGTTCCGATTCAGTTTATATAAATAGGTTAGGATTTCTGTAAACAATTCATTCCATATCAATACAATTCAGAAATCATATATCAGTTTCTATACTTTTGTTATTTCAATTACAAGTTGCTGTCCCAAAATTCTTGTTCCATTCATACCGTTTGAGAAGAACAACAACCTGTGAAGTCTCATATACCAACAATTGGCATCAGAGATAAAGGTTAATCGACCCATGGAAAGTCGAAAACAACGATTCCTGTTACAGAACTTGTAACCATTGATTTCAGAAGTTATTAGAAGAAGAAAATCGTTTTCTGTTAACAACACAGAAACTGTTTTTTTTCAGGCAAGTATTTAATCAATCAGAGGGGATTCAAGAACGAGGGAAGGAAATTGGAATCACGAATCAGAAAAAGGAAGAAACCGTCGAGTAACCACCATCAGAAAAAGAAGAAAGCACGTCTGGTGTTTGCCCTAATCGACCGGTTTTAATTCTTTCAACCTATTTACTATTTACTACTCCATATATATTAGGAAAAGTTTTTATTGATTGTTAGTAAGATAGAAATTCCCCATTAGCAAGAAAAAAATCCCGATTGATGAAAGTAGCAAAGACCGAATTATATTACTTTTGCAAAATCCTTAGTGGCAAAATCCTTAGTGGCAACATCTTAGTGGCAACTTAAGTCCTTAGTGGCAACTTAAGTCCTCCGTGGCAACATCCTTAGTGGCAACATCCATAGTGGCAATCAAGAACTTAGTGGAAATCAATTCCTTCGTGGCAAACAAGACCTTAGTGGCATAGAAAGAAAGAAAGGAAGACAATGACAGAAACAACACGTGAACAAAACATTGCATTTCAATGCCCGGAACTTACTGAAACAAACTACACAACATGGGCAATCATGATGGAGACAATATTGAAGGCATATGGCATTTGGGAAGCAATAGAAGTAAAAGAAGGAGACAAAGCAAAACCTAATGAGAAGAAAGAAAACACATCAAAGGCAATGATCTTCCAAACATTGCCTCAAGATGTTTTAATGCAAGTAGCACAATACTCGACTGCAAAAGAAGTATGGGAATCAATTAAAGTCAAGTATTTGGGAGCCGACTTAGTTCAAAAGGCAAGACTGCAAACTTTAAGAAGTGAACTAGAGACTCTACGAATGAAACCGAATGAGAAAGTAAGTGATTTTGGAGGGAAGTTAAGTAGTATAAAGGCCAAGTTTAAAAGCCTTGGTGGAAATTTGAAAGATAAAGTGTTAGTAAGAAAGCTACTCAACTCCGTTCCAAAGAAGTTTCTACCTATAGTAGCGTCCATCGAGCAATATCAAGAAATTGACACCATGCCATTTGAAGAAGCAATAGGACGAATAACTGCTTTTGAAGAACGACTCAAAAGTCAAGACGAACATGAAGAAAAACATCAAGACAAACTTCTAATGGCAAGTTCACGAAATCAAGGACATAAAAGAGGACGAGGAAGAAACTTTAACAAAGAAAGAGGTACATATCGAGGAGAACGAGACAAGAGTGACAGGAAATGCTACAAATGTGACAACTATGGACACCTTTCATATGACTGCACCAAATGGAAGGAAAAAGACAACAATGAAAAATCACATAGCAACAAATAGACAGACAAGAAAGAAGAATCACTTCTCGCTTATAACTCTGATGAAGATGCACCGTTACTGCGAAGACAAGTAAAGAAAGTTGAAGACTCACCTTGGATAAGTTTAGTTTATGGGGGAGTATTGGATGTTAAACTAAACTTATTATAGTTTGTTTATATAAAGTCTAAGGACCTTTTAGTATATTAGTATATGTATGTATGTAAGTTCTGTATAATCCAGAAACTTGTATATGGGCTGGGTCATAACCGAATATGGTTATAACGTTTAGAATAGATTGTATCGTTTACTTTATGTGAATCGGTATTCCTCTCTTCAAAAGGTACCGATTCAGTTTATATAAATAGGTTAGGATTTCTGTAAACAATTCATTCCATATCAATACAATTCAGAAATCATATATCAGTTTCTATACTTCTGTTATTTCAATTACAAGTTGTTGTCCCAAAATTCTTGTTCCATTCATACCGTTTGAGAAGAACAACAACCTGTGAAGTCTCATATACCAACAATTGGCATCAGAGATAAAGGTTAATCGACCCAGGGAAAGACGAAAACAACGATTCCTGTTACAGAACTTGTAACCATTGATTTCAGAAGTTATTAGAAGAAGAAAATTTTTTTCTGTTAACAACACAGAAACTGTTTTTTTTCAGGCAAGTATTTAATCAATCAGAGGGGATTCAAGAACGAGGGAAGGAAATTGGAATCACGAATCAGAAAAAGGAAGAAACCGTCGAGTAACCACCATCAGAAAAAGAAGAAAGCACGTCTGGTGTTTGCCCTAATCGACCGGTTTTAATTCTTTCAACCTATTTACTATTTACTACTCCATATAAATTAGGAAAAGTTTTTATTGATTGTTAGTAAGATAGAAATTCTTCATTAGCAAGAAAAAATCCCGATTGATGAAAGTAGCAAAGACCGAATTATATTCCTTTTGCAAAATCCTTAGTGGCAAAATCCTTAGTGGCAACATCTTAGTGGCAACTTAAGTCCTTAGTGGCAACTTAAGTCCTCCGTGGCAACATCCTTAGTGGCAACATCCTTAGTGGCAATCAAGAACTTAGTGGAAATCAAGTCCTTCGTGGCAAACAAGACCTTAGTGGCATAGAAAGAAAGAAAGGAAGACAATGACAGAAACAACACGTGAACAAAACATTGCATTTCAATGCCCGAAACTTACTGAAACAAACTACACAACATGGGCAATCATGATGGAGACAATATTGAAGGCATATGGCATTTGGGAAGCAATAGAAGTAAAAGAAGGAGACAAAGCAAAACCTAATGAGAAGAAAGAAAACACATCAAAGGCAATGATCTTCCAAACATTGCCTCAAGATGTTTTAATGCAAGTAGCACAATACTCGACTGCAAAAGAAGTATGGGAATCAATTAAAGTCAAGTATTTGGGAGCCGACTTAGTTCAAAAGGCAAGACTGCAAACTTTAAGAAGTGAACTAGAGACTCTACGAATGAAACCGAATGAGAAAGTAAGTGATTTTGGAGGGAAGTTAAGTAGTATAAAGGCAAAGTTTAAAAGCCTTGGTGGAAATTTGAAAGATAAAGTGTTAGTAAGAAAGCTACTCAACTCCGTTCCAAAGAAGTTTCTACCTATAGTAGCGTCCATCGAGCAATATCAAGAAATTGACACCATGCCATTTGAAGAAGCAATAGGACGAATAACTGCGTTTGAAGAACGACTCAAAAGTCAAGACGAACATGAAGAAAAACATCAAGACAAACTTCTAATGGCAAGTTCAAGAAATCAAGGACATAAAAGAGGACGAGGAAGAAACTTTAACAAAGAAAGAGGTACATATCGAGGAGAACAAGACAAGAGTGACAGGAAATGCTACAAATGTGACAACTATGGACACCTTTCATATGACTGCACCAAATGGAAGGAAAAAGACAACAATGAAAAATCACATAGCAACAAATAGACAGACAAGAAAGAAGAATCACTTCTCACTTATAACTCTGATGAAGATGCACCGTTACTGCGAAGAAAAGTAAAGAAAGTTGAAGACTCACCTTGGACAAGTTTAGTTTATGGGGGAGTATTGGATGTTAAACTAAACTTATTATAGTTTGTTTATATAAAGTCTAAGGACCTTTTAGTATATTAGTATATGTATGTATGTAAGTTCTGTATAATCCAGAAACTTGTATATGGGCTGGGTCATAACCGAATATGGTTATAACGTTTAGAATAGATTGTATCGTTTACTTTATGTGAATCGGTATTCCTCCCTTCCAAAGGTACCGATTCAGTTTATATAAATAGGTTAGGATTTCTGTAAACAATTCATTCCATATCAATACAATTCAGAAATCATATATCAGTTTCTATACTTCTGTTATTTCAATTACAAGTTGCTGTCCCAAAATTCTTGTTCCATTCATACCGTTTGAGAAGAACAACAACCTGTGAAGTCTCATATACCAACAATTGGCATCAGAGATAAAGGTTAATCGACCCAGGGAAAGACGAAAACAACGATTCCTGTTACAGAACTTGTAACCATTGATTTCAGAAGTTATTAGAAGAAGAAAATCGTTTTCTGTTAACAACACAGAAACTGTTTTTTTTCAGGCAAGTATTTAATCAATCAGAGGGGATTCAAGAACGAGGGAAGGAAATTGGAATCACGAATCAGAAAAAGGAAGAAACCGTCGAGTAACCACCATCAGAAAAAGAAGAAAGCACGTCTGGTGTTTGCCCTAATAGACCGGTTTTAATTCTTTCAACCTATTTACTATTTACATCTCCATATAAATTAGGAAAAGTTTTTATTGATTGTTAGTAAGATAGAAATTCCCCATTAGCAAGAAAAAATCCCGATTGATGAAAGTAGCAAAGACCGAATTATATTCCTTTTGCAAAGTCCTTAGTGGCAAAATCCTTAGTGGCAACATCTTAGTGGCAACTTAAGTCCTTAGTGGCAACTTAAGTCCTCCGTGGCAACATCCTTAGTGGCAATCAAGAACTTAGTGGAAATCAAGTCCTTCGTGGCAAACAAGACCTTAGTGGCATAGAAAGAAAGAAAGGAAGACAATGACAGAAACAACACGTGAACAAAACATTGCATTTCAATGCCCGAAACTTACTGAAACAAACTACACAACATGGGCAATCATGATGGAGACAATATTGAAGGCATATGGCATTTGGGAAGCAATAGAAGTAAAAGAAGGAGACAAAGCAAAACCTAATGAGAAGAAAGAAAACACATCAAAGGCAATGATCTTCCAAACATTGCCTCAAGATGTTTTAATGCAAGTAGCACAATACTCGACTGCAAAAGAAGTATGGGAATCAATTAAATTCAAGTATTTGGGAGCCGACTTAGTTCAAAAGGCAAGACTGCAAACTTTAAGAAGTGAACTAGAGACTCTACGAATGAAACCGAATGAGAAAGTAAGTGATTTTGGAGGGAAGTTAAGTAGTATAAAGGCAAAGTTTAAAAGCCTTGGTGGAAATTTGAAAGATAAAGTGTTAGTAAGAAAGCTACTCAACTCCGTTCCAAAGAAGTTTCTACCTATAGTAGCGTCCATCGAGCAATATCAAGAAATTGACACCATGCCATTTGAAGAAGCAATAGGACGAATAACTGCTTTTGAAGAACGACTCAAAAGTCAAGACGAACATGAAGAAAAACATCAAGACAAACTTCTAATGGCAAGTTCAAGAAATCAAGGACATAAAAGAGGACGAGGAAGAAACTTTAACAAAGAAAGAGGTACATATCGAGGAGAACGAGACAAGAGTGACAGGAAATGCTACAAATGTGACAACTATGGACACCTTTCATATGACTGCACCAAATGGAAGGAGAAAGACAACAATGAAAAATCACATAGCAACAAATGGACAGACAAGAAAGAAGAATCACTTCTCGCTTATAACTCTGATGAAGATGCACCGTTACTGTGAAGACAAGTCAAGAAAGTTGAAGACTCACCTTGGACAAGTTTAGTTTATGGGGGAGTATTGGATGTTAAACTAAACTTATTATAGTTTGTTTATATAAAGTCTAAGGACCTTTTAGTATATTAGTATATGTATGTATGTAAGTTCTGTATAATCCAGAAACTTGTATATGGGCTGGGTCATAACCGAATATGGTTATAACGTTTAGAATAGATTGTATCGTTTACTTTATGTGAATCGGTATTCCTCTCTTCCAAAGGTACCGATTCAGTTTATATAAATAGGTTAGGATTTCTGTAAACAATTCATTCCATATCAATACAATTCAGAAATCATATATCAGTTTCTATACTTCTGTTATTTCAATTACAAGTTGCTGTCCCAAAATTCTTGTTCCATTCATACCGTTTGAGAAGAACAACAACCTGTGAAGTCTCATATACCAACAATTGGCATCAGAGATAAAGGTTAATCGACCCAGGGAAAGACGAAAACAACGATTCCTGTTACAGAACTTGTAACCATTGATTTCAGAAGTTATTAGAAGAAGAAAATCGTTTTCTGTTAACAACACAGAAACTGTTTTTTTTCAGGCAAGTATTTAATCAATCAGAGGGGATTCAAGAACGAGGGAAGGAAATTGGAATCACGAATCAGAAAAAGGAAGAAACCGTCGAGTAACCACCATCAGAAAAAGAAGAAAGCACGTCTGGTGTTTGCCCTAATCGACCGGTTTTAATTCTTTCAACCTATTTACTATTTACTACTCCATATAAATTAGGAAAAGTTTTTATTGATTGTTAGTAAGATAGAAATTCCCCATTAGCAAGAAAAAATCCCGATTGATGAAAGTAGCAAAGACCGAATTATATTCCTTTTGCAAAATCCTTAGTGGCAAAATCCTTAGTGGCAACATCCTTAGTGGCAACTTAAGTCCTTAGTGGCAACTTAAGTCCTCCGTGGCAACATCCTTAGTGGCAACATCCTTAGTGGCAACATCCTTAGTGGCAACATCCTTAGTGGCAATCAAGAACTTAGTGGAAATCAAGTCCTTCGTGGCAAACAAGACCTTAGTGGCATAGAAAGAAAGAAAGGAAGACAATGACAGAAACAACACGTGAACAAAACATTGCATTTCAATGCCCGAAACTTACTGAAACAAACTACACAACATGGGCAATCATGATGGTGACAATATTGAAGGCATATGGCATTTGGGAAGCAATAGAAGTAAAAGAAGGAGACAAAGCAAAACCTAATGAGAAGAAAGAAAACACATCAAAGGCAATGATCTTCCAAACATTGCCTCAAGATGTTTTAATGCAAGTAGCACAATACTCGACTGCAAAAGAAGTATGGGAATCAATTAAATTCAAGTATTTGGGAGCCGACTTAGTTCAAAAGGCAAGACTGCAAACTTTAAGAAGTGAACTAGAGACTCTACGAATGAAACCGAATGAGAAAGTAAGTGATTTTGGAGGGAAGTTAAGTAGTATAAAGGCAAAGTTTAAAAGCCTTGGTGGAAATTTGAAAGATAAAGTGTTAGTAAGAAAGCTACTCAACTCCGTTCCAAAGAAGTTTCTACCTATAGTAGCGTCCATCGAGCAATATCAAGAAATTGACACCATGCCATTTGAAGAAGCAATAGGACGAATAACTGCTTTTGAAGAACGACTCAAAAGTCAAGACGAACATGAAGAAAAACATCAAGACAAACTTCTAATGGCAAGTTCAAGAAATCAAGGACATAAAAGAGGACGAGGAAGAAACTTTAACAAAGAAAGAGGTACATATCGAGGAGAACGAGACAAGAGTGACAGGAAATGCTACAAATGTGACAACTAGACACCTTTCATATGACTGCACCAAATGGAAGGAGAAAGACAACAATGAAAAATCACATAGCAACAAATGGACAGACAAGAAAGAAGAATCACTTCTCGCTTATAACTCTGATGAAGATGCACCTTTACTGTGAAGACAAGTCAAGAAAGTTGAAGACTCACCTTGGACAAGTTTAGTTTATGGGGGAGTATTGGATGTTAAACTAAACTTATTATAGTTTGTTTATATAAAGTCTAAGGACCTTTTAGTATATTAGTATATGTATGTATGTAAGTTCTGTATAATCCAGAAACTTGTATATGGGCTGGGTCATAACCGAATATGGTTATAACGTTTAGAATAGATTGTATCGTTTACTTTATGTGAATTGGTATTCCTCTCTTCCAAAGGTACCGATTCAGTTTATATAAATAGGTTAGGATTTCTGTAAACAATTCATTCCATATCAATACAATTCAGAAATCATATATCAGTTTCTATACTTCTGTTATTTCAATTACAAGTTGCTGTCCCAAAATTCTTGTTCCATTTATACCGTTTGAGAAGAACAACAACCTGTGAAGTCTCATATACCAACAGTATTGTTTCCCTGTTGAAGACCATGAGAATCATCTATAGACATATCAATGTGTGCGTGGTCAGAACTCCTTCTAGATTTTAATGGTTGCCCATCTTCACCCAATAACACTAATTTACCTTCCAACATTTCATTTTCTAAGTTTTCAATCTTTGCATCTAAAGCCACATTGTGTCCTCATCATTTGACTAACAGGATTGTTATTCTTCGATGTCCCTCCCTCAATTGATCTCACACTTGACTCATCCATTGCAAACAGATTCTGAGTCATAGCATTAGGAATATCCACACCACTAGGAGAAGTCGAGCTAGTCCCATCCGTATCCTTTATCCAATGATTTCTACACCTTCCTCCCGAGGCAAGAAAGCCATGTTTTCATGTTTAAACCATGCAGACCTTACACACCAATGCACCCAAAATACCCAATAAACAACTGATGAAGGAGAACATGACACAAATACGATCAGCCACAAAACCCTAATTAGGGTTACGTTTGAAACACCAGATCGTTCAGAAAAAGGACACCAAATAATGATCATGTAAATTAAGTAATCACAAAGATGAGATTTCAGTGTTCAAAAAATACAGGAACGTTTAAAAACCCTAACCCTTAAAGTCGATTGAAGCTCTAAAACAAACTAGTGATTAAATTGGCATGTAACACACCCTAGGATCGGTTACATGCACAATAGAATCAAGAGTACGAATAGGAGATAAACAATCGATTATAGGATTATAGTAGAAAAGATCGAAGTGAAAAGGTTTTGGAGGAGTCGCCGAAATCGTCAGAGGAGGAGGAGGGGTTTAGTTAGTCAACCTTTATTGTAGCCAAATCTTAGAAATGATCGCATTGTTGGAAGTTTAGAGATCAGATAATCAAGATTTTGGTGGATAGAAAGACTTGTAACTTTCAACTTTTCGTAGCAAACACTTAATTATATAACTATATTTTTTTTTAACAACGGAGATTTATTAAAAACACATGCTTGTTATATAGCATGGACAAATTAAGAAAAGTTTAATATTGAATACAAATAACACTCGATTGCAACACCAATCTATCCAAGAAATACTTAAATCATTATCAACATAATCTTACACAACAACCATTCGAAGTTCATAAAGTGCTTGCTCTCTTCACCAGTCAATGCGCGTAATTAATGGGAATAGGAGTAGCAACCAAAGGTGTTGCCCTTAGCAATGTTAGGCCAAAAATGTCATCCATGTCCATTTCTTCTCTAGCATGAGGAAGTTCCCAATCAAAATGATATACAAATGATGCCACCATTAAACTCACAACCCTATGAGCTAACGGTATTCCTGGACACATTCTTCGGCCCGATCCAAATGGTAGAAACTTAAAATGTTGTCCCATGTAGTTCAAGTCATTCTCCATGAACCTTTCCGGCTTGAACATCGTTGGGTTTTCCCAATACCTTGGATCCCGTGCCATGGCCCATGCGTTCACTAAAATTTGTGTGTTCTTTGGTATAAATATAATTACTTAGTTTAACTTGAGTCTCAGTTTTGTGAGGTATTAATAAAGGCACGGCTAAGTGAAGTCGCATTGTTTCTTTTATAACTGCTTGCAAATAAGGCAAGTCGAGCAGACTGGCTTCTTGGATTTTCCCATCTCTTCCAATTGTTGTGGAGACTTCTTCGCGAACTTTCGAGAACATGTTAGGGTTAAGCAACAATTCAGTCATTGCCCACTCAATTGTGTTTGAACTCGTTTCTGTTCCTGCTAAACATAGATCCTGTAATATAACAGAAATTTGTTACACAATGTTATTAACATCATAAGGTTGCATATGCATGTTGGTTTTGATTGACATGATTTTGTAATATTCAAATGACATTAATAAATCTTCATCATAGTATAGCTATTTGTTTGTAGATTATAACTTTTTAACACAGTGAGTATGATTTTACCGTCGAGACAATAGTTTAGCGGTATAAGTAATATTGTAAATGCAGGATGAACTCAATAATTATCAGCTCAACCATACACACAACTTTGAGACGTGTATAGTGATTTGTATCGTAGTTTGCCTTCTTTTTTTCACAAAAAACAAAAACAAAGTATGATTTAGGCCTGTTTATAGAGGAGTATTCACAGGTTGAAAACATGTTAAAAAGGTATACATATTTTACCGGGGTAATTTACCCTTTTACCAAAAAAAAAAAAAAAAAAAAAAAAATGTTTAGCCAAAATGTTGTTATATATGAATGAGAATATAGTTCAGAGTTTTCAGTTTATTTTGAATTATGTATATTTTCGACAATAAATATTATTTTTGATAGTAAACTATGGAACAGGATGATTTACCACTAGTAAATTCTTGATGTGCTTGAGATTGAAGTCTTGTTCATTTTCTTGACTGTAATCCAACAACGAATCCAATATATCACCAAACCTCGGAAGCTTTGACTCTCGATGCTTTAACCTCTCACTTATGAAACTTTCTGTCACCATATCGAACCAACCATAAGCCACTTTTGCCCGCCGTCGTATATTCTGAGGGTCTAACGGTTTCAACACAGGAAATATGTCTGCTATGTTAAACTTACCGTCAACTTCCATTATAGTCTTTACGGCCGTCTTAAACCCTCCAATATCATCAGACTCGTAGCTAGTCACGTTCTGTGAAATGCATGTGTTGGACATCTTGTTGAGTGCAACCGCAAATGCCAACTTTCCAATGTCCACGACCTCCTTTTTCTTCCCCGACTCCCTAAGGAAATCCAACATCCCATCGACAACGTTCTGTCGAAGATCACGAAGGGTGTCGAGTTTGTGTTGGTGTGTTAGGCACGTGCTGAGGGCTTTTCTAATGGTTCGAAAGTCTTCGTTTGGTGGGAGCCATACCAGTGCTGCGTCATGGTTGTCCAACGCAGAGACTGCGTGAGGGACATTGCGGCCAGAACAAGCCTCGTCATTGCGTTGAAGGATTTCTCTGGCCGCATCGGGTGTGGATGCCACCACACTGGTGATGCTTCCTAGTCGGATGGTCATAAGTGGACCATGTTTCTTGGAAAGCTTGGCAAGGGACTCATGGGGTTTCGGTCCAAGGTCAAGCAGGTTCCCGATAATCGGGAAGCCGGCTGGACCCGGAGGTAGTCTTCTTATACGGTAGAGGTAGAGGCTATGGAGGAAGAAGAAGAAACAAATGGAAGATAGGGCTAGAAATAGAAGCTCCATTGTTTCTTGTTTTGTGAGTAGCCCATTGGTGATGGTTTCTATTTATAGTGATACTAGTATCATGTATGGAAAAGTATTGTACGTAACATTTTGATACATGCTATGCGTATCAGTTTCCGTGGATATGAAATATTCACTGCATAACCACATGTTCAAAATTACTACTGTAGTACCTTTTAGCCCACGTGGAATTTTACGTATCATGATTTTTTCTGGTACTTTCTATTTTGCTTACATATTTTGTTTTGGCCAAATTACTCTGATAGCCGACTACAAAACTACTCCCACCTCCCTTGAAACGGACATGCGTATATTACGTCTTCCGTGGTCACAAAAAGGAAAAAAGGTGTCTAGGAAAAAATATAAAAAATCTTGATACAGGTAATAGTAAACTTGAGTATTAAATAATAAAAGATGTTA